>CAUYLG010003421.1:0-53180 GCA_963573385.1 Cacajao melanocephalus | reverse complement strand
TTTTTTGTATTTTTAGTAGAGACGGGGTTTCACCATGTTGGCTAGGCTGGTCTCAAACTCCTGACCTCAGGTGATCCACCCACCTCAGCCTCCCAAAGTGTTGGGATTTACAGGCATGAGCCACTGTGCCTGGCCAGTTTCCCGCTTTCTAATAATGTTGATGATGTCTCTTGAAAAAAATTCTAGCCTGCTGATTTGGGTAATATAGGTACTGGACAATAGAAATGCTTTACAGAAATCTTAGATGCAAGCTAGGTGAGATTTTGTGTCAGGACCAGCTAGCTGCTTTTTAATTGCTTGGACTTTATTGCTGTGTTACCTGGCATGGTTTCTGTTTCTTGGTGCTAGTTTTCTGCCATGCCCTCACTGCTAGCTTACCTTAGGAAGCAGACTGTGGCTCTTGTCTGAACTCTTTGGGGAAAGTTCTAGCATGCAGTCGCAGTCTTGCAATCTTCTACAAAGGTATGTACCAAGCCAGAGCCCTAGTCTGTTCACATGTTACTGTACACAACAGCCCTTTCAGGCAGGGTTTCTCCCCACTGTACAGACGAGGAACTGGAATCAGAGAGGATCATGCAACTAGAGGTTAGAGCAAGGAATTGAAATAAAATTTGTTTAACTTCAGAGCCTGTGCTCCTAAAACCTCTCTGCCCAACTATTCCCAACTAGAATTATTCCCTTATTTCCTATTATTGACTCTGTTTGCCCCTAGGCGGCAGAAGAAAACGACTTACCATACCATGGTGGACCTAAAAGACTTGAAAGGCTACAGCCGGATTGGGAAGCCCATCCTGTGTCCTGCTCACCCCACAGAGGAACTGAGGCTGTTCTGTGAGTTCTGTGACCGGCCCGTGTGCCGGGATTGCGTGGTGGGGGAGCATCGGGAACACCCCTATGACTTCACCAGCAATGTCATCCACAAGCATGGGGACTCTGTGCGGGAGCTCCTCAAAGGTACTCAGCCCCACGTGGAAGCCCTGGAGAAGGCCCTGGCTCAGATCAAGGTCATGAACAGTGCCCTCCAGAAGCGAGTGGAGGTAGTGGCAGCTGATGTCTGGACATTCTCAGAGGGCTACATTAAGGCCATTGAGGAGCATCGGGACAAGCTGCTGAAGCAGCTGGAAGACATACGGATCCAGAAGGAAAATTCCCTGCAGCTACAGAAGGCTCAGCTGGAACAGTTACTGGCAGACATGCGGACTGGAGTGGAGTTTACCGAGCACCTCCTGACCAGCGGCTCAGACTTGGAGATCCTCATCACCAAGGGGGTGGTAGTAGAACGGCTCAGGAAGCTGAACAAAGTTGAATATAGCACCCGCCCTGGAGTCAATGATAAGATACGCTTCTGTCCCCGGGAGAAAGCAGGCCAGTGCCATGGCTATGTAATTTATGGGACCATTAATACCAAAGAGGTTGATCCAGCCAAATGTGTCCTACAAGGAGAAGGTAGGAAGGCATTTCCCATTGACACTGAGAGGACGGTGGACAGGGAGATGGTGTGTAAAGATTGGTGGCTCGTTCTGCTAGGAAGCCCGCCCTACTGACCAGGTTACCAAAGGTGGGGAGATAAACTGATCTAAAAGACAGTGACCCCCACCTTTGCTCTTTCTGGTTTGTTCTGGTTAGGGTACAGTTAATACTCAATACAGGAGTGAGGCTTGACCCTTTTCCAGTTCAGAGAAGTAGTAACGACCGAGAAATGAACAGGTCATGTTTTGTTTCTATCAGATGGCAGAACAGACGGTGCCCGTTGGAGGTAACGGTAGCTAGGGCCAGATGAAATTCTGCCTGCTCAGAGAGGAGCACAGCAGGCCCTGGACTGCTCAGATCAAGTTCTGAAAGGGATTTCAGAGGAATGAGGAAGATGAGATTATGGTTTCCTTTCTTTTAAGCCCTTTTGGTTCACATCAACCTTACTGGCATTTAAAAGGCTATGGTAGGTGTTTCATTAGGTTGGGGGGAAAATGGTTTCTTTTAACCAGCGTTTCCCTTTCTAATGGAAGCATGTTATTCAAACATAAAGTCAGTCCTGATAGGAAGATGGTATCTTAGAATCATCCGACTCTGACACAGGCGTTCTTAACTTTTTGGAAGTCATAAATCCCTTTGAGAATGTTGTCTCCTACAGAAACACCCAGTAACTTGGACATGCTATTCCAGATTTTTAGACTCTTCATAAGCTTTTCCAGAGACCTGGTAGAGTTAATGAACCCCAGGTTAAGAAACCCTGTTTCATCTGAATGCTGGAGTAGGGGCTGTAGCTACTGGATATCCCCCAACACTTTGGCATGAGCTGCCAACTTGCAGAGGATCTCACAAGATGGAGGGTCGTGAGGCTGGTCAGCTGTAACCCCTGCCTAGCCCAGCAGGAGCCGGAGCTTGGGCGGGTGGTTTTAGTGTTACTAGTCTCACAGGGTCTAAAGGTTTTCTTCTTTAAATACCTAGGTCAGTCCTGAGTATTGTCAAAGCCTCCTAGGACTGAAGGTAAGGTCCAGGATCCTTTGTGACCCAAAGCAGCTGCTAGCTGAGAGAACCAGGCTCACCAGGAAGGACTCCCAAGAGGTGTACTCTGGGAGGCAGAAGCGGGAGAGAAAAGAAAGGGAGCCAGGGTGGTTACAGTAAACAGGAAAGCACAACCCTTTGTTCTGAAGAGAAAAAGCAAGATGGAGATGTAGTTGCTGCAGTTTGCATTTGAGGTGAGGATCAAGTGTTAATCTTTTTCAGATCTCCACAGAGCCCGGGAGAAGCAGACAGCCTCTTTCACCCTGCTTTGCAAGGATGCTGCAGGAGAAATCATGGGCAGGGGAGGAGAGAACATTCAAGTTGCCATTGTCCCTAATGACAAGAAAGACAGGTTTGTATGACACAATTAGGCGTCATGGATAACAGGCAGTGAGGAAACTGGAAACATGAGATCCTTTAAGATACTGGGGCCGGGCGTGGTGGCTCATGCCTGTAATCCCAGCACTTCGGGAAGTGGAGGCAGGAGGATCACTTAAGCCCAAGAGTTCAAGACCAGCCTGAGCAACATAGGGAGACCCCGTCTCTACAAAATTAAAAAAAAATTAGCCGGGCCTAGTGGCATGCACTTATAATCCCAGCTATTCAGGAGGCCGAGATGAGAGGATCCCTTGAGCCCAGGAGGTCAAGGTTGCAGTGAGCCATGATTGCGCCACTACACTCCAGCCTGGGTTAACAGAGCAAGATCCCAGCTCAAAAAAAAAAAAAAAAAAAAAATAGGATATTGGAGTGTAACTCAGTGGTTACATCTTACCTCCCCATAATGCTATGAAAGGAACGTTATATGACCAAATGTGTTTTCTTGTGTGTTTTATATTCAGTTCTCTCTCAAAGCTGCGATCTGCCCCTCAGATTATTTTCATCTCAAGCTTTAGAATAGATTGAAAAATCTTCTATGGTTGGGCTGAATGGTACCCTTTTCAAAATTCAGCCTCCCTTTGCTACTAAATTATGCCTGGAGCGTGTTTGTATTTCTCTGGAATTGGAGTATGGAGGAGGGACAACAGAGCAAGAGGGTTCAACAGAAGCCTGTTGAAAAGGACACAATAATATATTCAAGGGATTTGTCTGAATATCAGACTAAATTGGAATCTATGCTGTTTACCTTCTGTTGTATAATTAACTTATAAAGCAAATGAAAGAAGCATCCTTTTGGGGTTATTTAACATTAATATTCAATGGAATGGTGTAGAGTTTACATTCTGAAATAGTAGCAACTGAAGCTGGCTTGTGGGAGTGAGTGGTGTTTTCTGACTCTTACCTCCATTCAGCCCAGTCAGAACGATGGTCCAGGATAATAAGGATGGGACATACTACATTTCCTACACCCCCAAGGAACCTGGTGTCTATACTGTGTGGGTCTGTGTCAAGGAGCAGCATGTACAGGTAAGGCTGGTGCACGTGCCCCCCTGAGCTCCCTTCACCCTGGCCCTCTGGGTGCTATTGTCTTAGGATCTGGAGACATTTCACATAGGATCAGCTATACAGAGAGACTGAATAGAATCCCTTGGTATTCTTCTTCACTTCAGAAACAGCCTCTTCTTAGAGGATGCTGTTGGTCATAAGAACCCTCTATCTCTGTGTCACTTCCTGGCAGTTATGCTTATAGTTTATCCTTCTCCCAGTTGGTTTCTTAGGATTCTTAATATGGAGAAGATGTCTTGATCACAGGAGGTGATCTGCCAGCAGACAACCATGCATATTCAAAAAATATAATCTAGCTCAGGATTTTCCAGCCTTGTCTAGACTGGACATGAACACAACTGGGAGTGTTATGCCCCCTCCTCACAACTGACTAGTGATCTCTCTGCCTAACCATCTGCCCATGTCATTTTCTACTCCGTTTTACACTTAGGTTTTCCTGTTACTATGGTTACTATAACCAAATAAGTTATGTTACCATGGTTACTACAAACAAACAAGTGTAACACAAACAAGTAGAGCACTTTCTGCTTTAGCGAGTATGAGTTTTAAAAAACTGGGTAATACAGGTCCAACAGAATCTCTGCTGACACTGTCATAGTCAGAGGTTTCCCTCTGCAGAAACCAACACTTGACGGGGACAAGAAAATACCATACAACATCATGATATATTACGCTTATGATTTGTGGACTTAGGAACACTCATATTTAATAGCCATTTATTGTTTACCTAATTATGGTATGTCAGGAACAGGCTATGTGTTTTTACATAGATTATTTCAATTTTCTTCAAAACTACTCAGGCACAGGGATCATTGTCCAATTAGACTGAGAGACCAAACTTCCTACAATGCACAGGAAATGTAGCAAAATAGGAATTCGAACCTATTTCTTTGAAATGCCAAGTTGTTTTTTAACTGGATTGTAAACTCTTGAAGATGGGAAATTTAAAATCTGAAAGACTTCTAAGGTGCTAGGTTCTCTGCTTTGTGTTTTATCAAACTATGTGGTTCTCACATAAGGATAGGCACATTGCAACTTATTAAATATTTAAATTGGGCATGATGGTGTGCACCTGTAGTCCCAGCTACTTGGGAGAATCATCTGAGCCCAGGAGCTCAAGGCTGCAGTGGGCTCTGGTTGTGCCAGGGCACTCCAGCCTGGAGACAGTGAAATCCCATCTTTAAAAAAAATAAATATTTTTTGTTTAACATGGGATATAAATTAGAGAGTGAAAGTTATCCTTAAAGGAAAGGAGGCAGATGGGAGTTACTAATTCAAGAATTATTCGCTGTGTACACATTTAACCTTTCTCCTTTCCATATGTCTTCACAGTCCCAGAATAAGTGGGTGAGTAAACAGATAAGTCACGTCCAGGATGGAAAGAAAGAGGCTAGCTTGGTATATGAGGAGAAGAGGCACATGGCTGAGAAATTGGAGAAGGGACCACAGGATGTTCTATCTTTGTGGTTGCGACATTCTGCTTATTACCCCTGAGGTTCCTTAAGAATGGAGATTGAGAGTCCCAGAGAAAAGTCAGTCTGAGATTACTAATGTATTGAATGACCTAGATACTTATACTTCACACAAGGATAGAGTGAGGCAGAATCCATTCAGAAAAGCTTAAGCTTACTGTAGCATGGGCTTCTGCTTTTTCTGCCATCTTGCAGAACAATCCCCAGCTAATACAGATGCCATTGAAAATGGAGGCGACTCTGTGTGACTCCTGTCAGTGTTCAGCAGGTTCAGCCACACGGAATAAATCAGTAGCTATGTTGAGTGATTAGCATCTGTGGTGAAAAGCGTGGTAGGACGGCTGCACAGACCCTGGGATGCTTCCACTGCATCTGTATCTGCACCCTCTCAGCTGAGCGGGGTTCTTTTCCTGTAATCTGTTTCTCTCCTGCTGTCATCGTCCCTCAAAGGGCAGGCCCTGTGCCCAACTCTGTTTAGCACACAGCGATGCTCCGCACATCCTGTAACTCATAAGGTGCTGTTCTTTGCTCTTGGTCTGAACGCTGAAGGGCTCGCCATTCACTGTGACCGTGAGGAGAAAGCACCGCCCACACCCAGGCGTGTTTCACTGCTGCACCTTCTGCTCCAGTGGAGGCCAGAAAACTGCTCGCTGCGCCTGTGGAGGCACCATGCCAGGTAAGGAGAACACACTACCCTCTGGGCCTTTCTGCCAGCAGTGGGAATACAGCAATGGACCCTCCCCTACCACACAGCCACTAGACATTGGGACTTAGGGTCTGCTTCCAGGAAGCACAGTCTGTAATTGTAGAGACACCACTGTTGTAAAAGTTTCACTTAAAGCTTCCTTGTTCTGAGTGGAAATAGTAGGCATAAAAGCTCTGAGTTCTGTTTTGGTACAGCAGCTATGAGCCCTGTGCTTCTTTGTAGGATTCTCAGTTTGTCTGTCCCTTCCCAGCAGCCTGAGCAGTGTGGAAACTGTGGACCCATCTTATTCCTTTTAAAACCTTAAATAAATTCTAAAGGAGGCATGGCTGGGGGAGTGGATGATTAAACCAACTGAACAAGGTCTAGGTCTTTTAGGGGCAGGGAAAGGGTGGAGTCAGTTTAGGTAAGGTATCTAATACTTAAAAAAAATTATTCTATTGTGTTCAGTCTAATAATGGGCCATAATATAGGGTTTGTATCCTTCTGTATAAACACTTCAGGATCTACTTTTTTATGTTCACCAACCTACCCTTCTTTATTTCAAGGATTTTAACAGTTAAAGTCCAAACCAATTTATTTTAGTTAATGTGCAAACTAGTTTGTCTCCTTCAGGTGGTGAGTGGTATCACTACAGCAGTCTTAGAACTCCGGCTAACATGAGTTGATTTGCTGTGATCAATTTTGAGGGTCCTCCTGACTGCAGAGCAGTCAGATAGCTTGTTCATCTTGCCAAGATTTTCTTAGGAATTTTCACTCCCAGGAATCTGCATGTTTTCAGGAAGTCTAATTTCCATGGTCGATTTTTTTCCTTTCCTCTTTGTACCATGCAGGTGGGTACCTAGGCTGTGGCCATGGACACAAAGGCCACCCAGGTCGTCCCCACTGGTCATGCTGTGGGAAGTTTAATGAG
The DNA here is from genome assembly GCA_963573385.1 of Cacajao melanocephalus. Classification (NCBI taxonomy): domain Eukaryota; kingdom Metazoa; phylum Chordata; class Mammalia; order Primates; family Pitheciidae; genus Cacajao; species Cacajao melanocephalus. Next base: position 46,147 of record CAUYLG010003421.1, on the reverse strand, counting down.
AAGTCTGAATGTACGTGGACAGGTGGGCAGAGCACACCGAGGAGTCTACTTAGGACTGTGGCGCTCTGATGGGTTTGTGCTCAGCCTGTTAAAGCTGCAGTCAGCACCACTTCAGATTTCCAGAGGACCCAGACCTTTGTTCATTCTAAAGAGACTGACAGAATTAAAAACAAAGTGCCTTATCTTACACTGGAGTTCAAGTGCTCTTTTGTTACTCACGGATGGTACTTGTGGACGGGTGAGCACAAAAGACCACCTCTGCGTTTCTCTTAAAGGTAGGTTAGCAACGTTCTTTCTCCACCACAGGACACTCCGTTCCATTTTGTACAGTATGGAGGTATCTATTCCATTGGAATTGAAGGGTCATGGGGGTAGTTTAGTTCCTTATTCTCTGATATATTATAACCTTTTTTATTTTTCTCTGAGCTACACATTATTTAGATATTTCCCCTAGAGAGTAAAGGCTTCCTTTCATCCTGTCCACTTTTTGTTCGCGGTGGACTTTCAGTGGATTTACTGGTACATGTTTTGTGATTGTGATAATATGGTCTTGTTTTGGTGGGTGTCCCCCTCCTTCTTCTGTACGCCATGTCAATCTTCTCCCCCAAAGCCTGAACGATTACTCTTTGGTCAAGGGTATACTAATAGAAAGTTAATAAAGGGGAGTGGTGTTGAAATAGAACCTCACACATTTATTGCAGCTCTACTCATGCCAGAAAAGTCTAGACACCTTTAGGCTTCTCACATCTGTTTTTCAGTTGAGTAGTGTTTAGCGTAGTTTTCACTTTTGTTTCTGTACCTAGAAAGCTCACTAGAACTTTGACTCTTACTGTGCCTTCACTCATAGTGTGCCTTCTTAGCTCCTAGAGAGTTCTGGGGAGAGGATACAGACAGCACTAGTGCCTCAGCCCTGCCAAGGTCTTCACTGTATGTATTTTGTTCTGAGACTTGATTTCTTATATAGCAATAAATTTAGCATGTATTAAATATAATTATTATTGAAATCTGCATTGTAAGATCCCTTAAGAAGTGGATGACCTATTTGAATGGTGAATTGGGTCAGGCAAAGGAAATGAAATAATTAGATGATGACTGTGAGATCATGGTGAAATACATTTCCTCCGTTGAGGCTGACAGACATGGGCTACATTGTAGCCATAAATACCAAGATATTCTCTATTCTTACCCTTTTCTGGAAAAATTCCCTTCAGCCTCTTTCTGTAACCCAAATCCAATCTTCTCAAAACACATTCCTGCCCCTGTCATCCTCTCAAATTACTAGCTATTTGCTCTTCCTCAATCCTTCTGTCACTTGGCCCAGAAGTATATGTCCTTTTAGCTTATCAATGCTGCTTTGAGATGAGTGGTTCTTTTTTTTTTCTCTCTTTCTGAGACAGAGTCTTGCTCTGTGGCCCAGGCTGGAGAGTAGTGGTGCAATCTCGGCTCACTGCAACCCCCGCCTGCGAGGTTCAAGCAGTTCTCCTGCCTCAGCCTCCTAAAAGTAAGCTGGGATTACAGGTGCATGCCACCACACCTGGCTAATTTTTGTATTTTTAGTAGAGATGGGGTTTTACCAGGTTGGCCTGGCTGGTCTCAAACTCCTGACTTCATGATCCGCCCACCTTGGCCTCCCAAAGTGCTGGGATTACAGGCATGAGCCACCGTGCCAGGCCGAGATGAGTGATTCTTAACCAGGAGTGACTTTGCCCCCGAGAGGACATCTGGCAAAGTCTCAGGGACATATTTAGTTGCCACTACCGGAGCAAGGTGCTACTAACATCTCTTGGGTAAAGGTCAGTGATGCTGCTAGTAATTTTACAATGCTCAGGACAGCTTTCTGAAACAAAGAAGCATCCAGTTCAAAATGTCAGTGGTTCCGCTGTTGAGAAATCCTGTTCTACAGCATTAGCCATACTTTTTTTCTAAAAAGGGCCAGCCTTGAAGCTTATGCCTTTCAGCTATACAGCTTGCTATTCCTGCATGGTTCAGCCATCTACTGAGCCCCAAATCGTTCCCCCTCATTCCTTGAAGATTATAGCATCAAGCTTGCTGTGACTCTGGTACAACTCCTTATCAATCTTGGGATAACTCATTGTCTACATAGATTTCTTAGTTCAGTGACCATTTCTCCAATGTTATTTTTTCCCTACTTACATACCCTAGATCTTGATTCCAACCACACCCTCTGCATAGTCTCAATTTCAAGCATCCTGCAACCACAACCTCCCACCTTTCCAGCTCACCCACTGTGATAAATAACCTGACTACTAATTCTTCTGCCTCCCTGGAACCCACAATGCAGTGATTCTGGTACCTTCCTGTTGTTCCTCACCCACCTCAGGTCCTTCCCTTCATCCTTCCCAACTTAGACTCTACAGACCATCACTATAATCATTCTACTGCATAGTCTCTGTCATTCTTGCCTGGCAAAACTCCAACCCAGGTTAGATCCAATCTTCCATCTAACCTAACTGAATGATCCTGCAAAAAAAACACAAAAGCATGATGACTAGTCTTACTTTAAATTTATGACCACTAATTTCAGTGGGCTCTCAGCACTGCCCAGTAGCCTGAAACAGCTCCCCAGTACATTTATTCTCCCATGCTTCTAGACAATTCATACCTTTTTTCCCTCTAACTCCAATTTCAACCCCACCTCTACTCTGCACTAATGACCTTGCCAGGAATATTCCAGATTAAGAGGAGAATTTCCCTAGCCTCCCTACCACATGTACACATCTACCTAAATTCCTATCAAGAGCCAACTTCTATGCTGTGTACTAAATCCCATTCTATAACTACTTCCCAGGAACACTGCTCCAGTAATTTCCCCTTCTACTGGATTGCTTACTCAGAAAATAATCATGATACAATATTCCTATCTTAAAATACAAATTTCCCTTTTGTATTAGTTGGCTAGGGCTGCCATAACAATACTACAGACTGGGTGGATTAAACAACAGAAATTAGTTTTCTCACAGAACTGGAGTCTGGAAGTCCAAAATCTAGGTGCTGGCAGGGTTCTTTTCTGGTGAGGATTCTGTCCTTGGCTTGCAGATGGCAGCCTTCTGTTTCCACATGGCCGTTCTCCTGCGTGCATGTGCTCCTGGTATCTCTTCACATAAGGACACCAGTCCTATTGGATTAGGATCCCACCCACATGATGCCGTTTAACCTTAATCACCTCCTTAAAGGGTCTTTCTCCAAATATAGTCACATTGGGTGTTAGGGCTGAGTTTTGGGGAGTACAACTCAGTCCAGAGCAATGTCACATCCCTTTAGCAACCTCTCCACTTTTCTGCTTCTGTTTAAAAGCACCTCAAAAGAATTGTTTGGTACCGCTAGTTTCTCTCTAATTCTCTATGAGATCTAATCTATAGATCCTGTCATCCCGAAGACTCCACTGAAATAGCTCTTGTCAAAGTTACCGGTAAACTCCAGGTTACAGAATCCAATGGTCAGTTCCCAATCTTTATCTTTTTTTTGACCACCCAATATCAGAAGAATCTTTTAAAAGATTTTTATACATTTTTATGCATTTTAAAATCTTTTAAAATATGTCGGCTTATGTCACTCTTTTGCTCACCACTGTCCATTAGCATCACATAGAAAAGTGAGTCTTTACATCAGCATGTAAGACCCCGCATGATCTGGATCCCTGCTCTTACTGCCCACCTATTTGCTTCCATCACCCTATTCCAGCCAAACTGGCCTGCCTGGTGCACCTTAAACTCTCCAGGTATATATATATATATATATATATATATATATATATATATACACACACACACACACACACACACACACACACACACACGTACACACACACATTTGGAGGCAGAGTCTCTCTCTGTTGCCCAGGCTAGAGTGCAGTGGCAGCTCACTGCAGCCTCTGCCTCCCTAGGTTCAACTGATTCTCCCACCTCAGCCTCCGGAGTATCTAGAGCCATAGGCACACCCCACCATGTCCGGTGAATTTTTTGCATTTCTTGTAGAGATGGGATTTTGCCATGTTGCCCAGGCTGGTCTCAAACTCTGGCCACCTCAGCCTCCCAAAGTGCTGGGCCAACATATGTATATTCTGTTTGTTGTCTGTCCTCTCATACTAGATTGTAAGCTCTGTGAGGGCAGGGCTTTGATATTTTTAAACTACTATACTGACCCCATGTAGGAAAATTCCTGGCACATAGTAGAGACTTAATATTATATCAGTGAATAAAGATCTGATTGGTAGAATTTTTAGTTTGGATCTCCTTGGTATCTGTTTTTACAAGCCAAACTTCCCTTCTCCCAAACCCCAGTATTTGTTATTTAAACGAATACCACTTGGAAAAACATCAGCCTCATCTCAAGCCTGTTGGATAAATTACATGCACCTGAGAGACCAGCCTTGAATTTTTCCAGTTACCTCATACATCTAGGGAACTGCTTGCCGTGAAGAAGCCATTGTATTATATCATCTTTCCCCATGTGTCTTTTAATGAATCCAATTTCAGAATTGAGAACGAAAAGCTCACCATTTGTTTCAGTTGGAGAAGGTTTCAGTGATTGGGCAACTTTATGTAGATGAATTAACACTGCAACAGAAAATTTTTATAAGACATCTAGGTTCTAGCTGATGTGTTAGCCTTTAAGCAATATTAATGGTAACAATTCTGTTACAGATATTTACAGTTTGTGCGTGGGTGTTGGGGGGTGATGTTTCATGCATGCACTACAATGGAGTCCAGACCCAATTTAATTCGGAGGCCTTTCCTGCTGAAAAACCTGGCAGAGTCAGCAATCAACAGAGCCCAAGACTCCAAGGTGAGGCAAAAAAGAGTGGGAGGATTTAGGAACTGTCCCCAGTGTAACAAAGTGCTTCAGAAATCACCATTGAATTGTGAGCATTGAAGCATCAACAAGATGCAGCATTATGATGTAAGGTATGCCTCTGGTGTTACAGGTAAGAAAAAAGAGCCACAGATAAAAGCCTCAGTCCTCTGGGATGTTGTAACAGGATAAACACCTTGGCTGTCTTGGATAATAAACATACACATACCTGTCAGCCCACCCATACTCTAATGTCTAAAATGTTGCAGTAGTTGCTCAACTTTCCTCCAGAGACTGTATCGCTATGTGGTAGGTTTGGCTCAGGAAAGAGGTGGTCCAATGAAGTGGATGCTAATTAGAAACAGGATACAGTACAGGAAGAGGCATCTCACTCTGCCTTGCTAGCGTCTATATATTGATTTCAATTCTGTTATCACTTCCTCACATCTTCCCTGACTAGGTCAAATCGTGTTAGAAGCCCTCCCAGCTGCACAGTCCTCTCTTGTGGCACTCACTCAGCATCAAGGCTGCTTTACAGCCTCACAGGGTTATTTGATTAATGCCTGTCTCCCTTAGATGCTACCTGAGGAGGACAGGATGGGTTTTCAGGTTTGCTTATTTTATATCTGCAGTGCCCAGCGGTGCCTGGCATAAAGTGTTCAACGTACATTTCTGAATTAATGCATGAATAATTAAGCAAGAAAATAATCTCATCCTTCCTTTCTTATGGAGTCTCTACCTATTCATACATTTGGATTTGGCTATGGAATCTGGATAAGAGCTCAAGATAGTGAAAACATTGTGTAGCTGCATATCCGTCTCCCTGGTTCCCTCCCTGGGTTTTGCTTTTTTTTTTTTCCATCTCCATCTCCATCCCCTAGCTACTGACTTCTGTCGTACTTTGTATTATAACTGACCCTGATTTCATTTTTAGTTATGAAAACATTTTAGTCTAGGCCATACGCCTAGGAATTCTGAATTTCTATTATAATTATCTTTGTGCCTACAGATGTGCTTTGAAATTTTTCCTGCCCTTTCCTCAGGCTAGATGTTATATAACAAATAGCAGCACAATATCCCACTTTGTAAACCTAATTCTTTCAAGGTATTATAGCAGATAGCGAAATTTCAGACAACCAGAGGCCACATTGAGCACTGGTGTCTCCATGCTTATCCTATTAGTGCAGGAGAATCTGACTTCACCTTTGAGCCCTGCTAAAAGCTATTTCATTGAGCTACAGACAATCAGAACAAGGAAACAATTCAGTTTCATAAATGGCCACACTAAATCACTCACAGGATCGCTAGAGAAAGAGGTCATGTTCCATAAAGAGAGAATTCTACCTAATGCTGTTTATAATGATTGCATGGCAACAGGAGTCTTGTTTTTTTTTAGAGACAGAGCCTTGCTCTGTGGCCCAGGCTGCCATGGTGTGATCCCAGCTCACTACAACCTCCACCTCCCGAGTTCAAGTGATTCTCCGCCTCAGCCTCCTGAGTAGCTGCGATTACAGGCGCCCAACATCACACCTAGCTTATTTTTAGTATTGATGGGGTTTTGCCATGTTGGCCAGGCTGGTCTCAAACTCCTAGCCTCAAGTGATCTGCCTGCCTCGGCCTCCCAAAGTGATGGGATTACAGGCGTGAGCTACCGCACTGGGCCTGCAGTAGGAGTCACGGAGGAGGTATTTAAAGGGCCCAGGACGCTGCCTAGCTGTGGCATGCACGATACTCCTATTTGATCAGCGTGACTAAAGCAAAGTCAAACTACAAACCTTCCATGAAGTCAATTCTGTCAGGTAAGAAACACCTTAGAAAGCCGGGGCTCAGGGATGTTGCACTTTGGTGACATACATTTAATTCACCATCTGGCTCTTTCAGCTACACCCAGGCTGCTGCTCGTTCTCGTGTTCCCAGACTTTGTCTCACAGCACTAACACTAGCACTTGTGTGGCTCTTCATGGTTTTCAAAGCATTTGTTACCTCATATCATCCATGCCCAAGTCAGGTGCAATAGGCAGATGCAAAAAGCAAATACAGCAGCAATAGCGTGACATGAAAGAAGGCTGGCTGACACGGGCAGTACTCATAGTGTGGCACCGCAGTTAGGCCACCATGTTGTGGGATGCTGCCCACTGCTAGAAGGTACAAAGACCCACCCTGTCATACCTAGACTTTGAGAAACTGATTTACACTAAAATGAGTATGAGCCAGAGATAGATATATGACTATCAGAATGCCAATTCTGTGAATTCATGAGACATTTCCATCCCAGCACTAGTATCTAAGAATGCACGTTTGGTATATTCCATTCCATTAAGGCAGTGGTTCCATTTTTTTTTCTGCATCTACATCAAATCAGTAGCATCTCATGGTTATGACAGCATCTACCCAAGACATAACTAGGTTGCTCTGCTTGTTTACAACAAGGAAAATTAGAGAAGCTATTTTAAAATACCAGGAGGCATCTACCTTATAGTCGATTACTTGTCAGTGGCCTCAATATCTGAAGATTGTAGGTTACAATCCCTGTATCCCTCTCCAAACTAAAAGCCAGAATGCTTGAACCTGAAAGAATTCCTCTCCCCTCAACAGTGCTTGACTAGACACCGACAGTGTTCATCTGATACCTTCAGGCTCACATCACTCTATCTATCTGGTCAAACATGTTATAGTATATGTATTTGCTATGAAATTCCCAGTGGAGCATGAGATATATGCTAATCCACACATTTTACAGATGAAAGGTTTTAGATACCCAAGGAATCTGCACCTTGCCTAATATCAATCAGCAAATGGCAGAGCCAGGTTTGTACATTCTTGCTGGCCTGGGAGCCACTGCTTCTCAGGTGACTCAATCTTTACCTTGGTGTATTGATCTTATAGCAAAACTTCAAAAAGGCAATATTAACTTCCTTTGCTTCTTGAATTTTTTTTCACTGGAGTTTTGCTCTTGTTGCCCAGGCTGGAGTGTATTGGCACAATCTCAGCTCACCGTAACCTCCACCTCCTGGATTCAAGTGATTCTCCTGCCTCAGCCTACCAAGTAGCTGGGATTACAGGCACGCACCACCATGCTTGGCTAATTTTATATGTACATATATTTAGTAGAGATGGGGTTTCTCCATGTTGGTCAGGCTGGTCTCAAACTCCTGACCTTAGGTGATCCAACCGCCTCGGCCTCCCAAAGTGGTGGGATTACAGACGTGAGCCACCACGCCTGGCCTGCTTCTTGATTTGTATTGCTGCTGAATTCTGAAAACTGCCCACCTTACAAATGAGGAAATCAGAATGTAGAGAAAGTAATGATTTTTTTTCAAGGTTACACACCCAGCTAAGATGAACCTGGAACTAGAGTCAAGTCTTAGTTCTAGACCAGAATTCTTCCCACCAGGCCGTTGTCTTTACCTTTGTAAGCCTTTAGATCTTGTCCTTACAGAAAACCTCTGCTTCAACAGGCTCCGAGTGCCTCAGTCCTCACGGTGACTGGGATAACAGGGTCTTGTTTCCTAACTCAAAGGAGAGAAATGTTTCTATGTAGGAAGAACTATGATTCTTTCTAGCAGAAATTAGCAGAGTAAGTGTTTTTTGAACAACTGCTAATGAGAAGAAGGAAATCTGAATAGTTTCCTGAAGTATAAAAGTCTCAAGTGTTTGTATTAGGGTATAAACTACTATATGAACAACACAAAAATCTCAGCTTAAAAAAAAAAGATTCTTTGATCATGTCATGGCACAGTGTAGGTGAGCTGGGGCAAGGAAAGGGCACATGGGGAAGCCATCCAGGGACTGAGGCTTTGCTAGTCTAATAGAAGGGCTGATGGCCAAAAACCAGGCTAAGGACTGCTGAGCTAGTGGCTTCACCCTTCCCTAGGGCCTTGTAATCTTCCATCAGTTCCTTTGCATCCCGGAGGCTGAGGTGGGAAGAAATAGCATGAAAAATCTTTTGTAACGTTGTAGAGGGCAGTCTAGAAGTGACTTACATCACTTTTCTCCAGAGTCCGTTGACTAGAACTCAGTAACAGGGACCCCATCAAACTGCAGCAAAGACTGGGAAATAGTCTCTCTGGGTGTCCAGGAAGAAAAGAAAATGGGCTTAGTGAACACAGCATTATTTCTGCTACACTGTCAAACACATTATTTATCAGATTGTATCAATACTACTATTAGTATTGGATTGTACCAATACTATTATTAATATTGGATTGGATTAGTATTGGACTGGATTAGTATTTATTAGATTGTACCAAATACTAAATGAAATAATGATACTAAATGTTACAAATACTATTAAAAATGACACAAATATTACATTCTATATACATACACTACACATAGTAGAAATGATATAATAGAAATACTAAATGACACAGTGAACCAAAGGATACACTGCTAAATGATATGGTGATAACCATTAAATGACTGAGTGATATACAACACTAAATGATACAGTGATGCAAATACTAAATGATAGACACTAAATGATGCAATGATACAGATACTCAATATCTGTTTATGTTCAAAGCATCTCCTTGATCCTCAGCCTGAAGGAAGAACTGTGTGCACTGAGAGAAGCGCAGAGATGGCTGGCTGCAGGGATCACCTCTCTGCTCCACCTACAAAAAGATGGTTACGGGAGCAACATCACTGGCGGAAGAGATGAAGAGATAGGATGGAGCCTGTGTTAGAGAAAGTAATAACAGTGGTTCTCCCATCATTAGGAAGAAAAAGGCAACACAGAACTTTATTAGCTTTTTTTTCTTTTTTTTGAGACAGGGTCTCACTTTATTGCCCAGGCTGGAATACACTGGTGCAGTCACAATTCACTGCAGCCTCAACCTCCTGGGCTCAAGGAATCCTCCTGCCTCAGCCTGCCAAGTAGCTAGGCACTACGACGCCTAGCCAATTTTTTTATTCTTCGTAGAGATGGGGTCTTACTATGTTGCCCAGGCTGGTCTTGAACTCCTGGCTTCAAGCTGTCCTCCTGCCTCGGCCTTCCAAAGTGTTGGGATTACAGGCATGAGTCACCACGCCTGACCTGCTTTTTGAACTTTACTGAAGCTTATGTACAATTCTGCCAGAGTTGTTTTCCAAAATTATCCAACTCTAAAACATTTTAACTAAAAAAAACAAAAACAAAACAAAACAAAAAACACAAAAACTGGTTTCCATACCACTCATTAAATAAATTGACCTACTAATTGGTTAACTAATTGGTTAACATAACCCCTCCTCAATTCTAGGGATAAGATAATGCCTCATTTTGAGGAAGTTGAAAGGCTTGACGGTGAACTGAAATGCAAAGAACAGAGTTCGAGGCTCATGGTTAGGCTGTTATTCCCAGATCCTAATACAAACCAGCAATGGCCGTATTCTGAGCCCTTATCCACGGGAGATTAGATGCCAAAAAGAACTCTGAGGTCAGCCAAGGTGAGCTTGGTGACAGACTCTCCAGACCCTGACAGAACTTGTTTGGCCAAATCTTTCTTTTTTTCTTGGAGCTGTAAGATCTTTTCTTCTACTGTTCCCTCACAAACAAATCTAAAAAAAAAATAAATAAGGAGACTGTCAAAAACTTAAAGCAGCACGTCTAATAACATACTCAAACTTTTATGACACTTCAGTTTTTAATGAGATTTTTTTCCTTTAAGTCTTCTTAGATCCAGTTAAGAACCCTCCCTGTTTGAGGGATCTAAACAACCTTGACTAGGTATATGTCCATTGGAAAGGCTGTGACTCACATTGACATTTTAATACGTTCTGAAGCTATGGTAATTGAAAAAAAACTCAAAATAAGCAAAAGATATCCCAATCCGAAAAAGTATAGAGATCGAGCTTTCACCCCAAAAAGTTCTACCTTGGTAAGTCCATAGGCCTCAAAGGTTATCAAATTTCTGCTAGTTTAAGTAAAGTATCTATTTCTTAGTGAACTCATACTGAAAACAGTTTTAAAACCAAGTAAATGTCACTGTTGTCATTTACTCACTCATTCAAAAGTCGGATTAAGCACTCACTGTACTATGCTAGGTGTGGTTCAAAAGTATTGATTAAGCACTCAGTATACCACGCTAGGTGTTGGGACGGAGAGACGAATATGGTCTTGCTCTGAAGCAGAACACAAGTGAGACAGACATGAAAATAAATAATAATGTGACCTGGTAAGTGCTACAATGGAAGTATGTGCAGTGTGCAAAAGGAGGAAAAGGAGATGTGTGTCCAGGGTCGTCAGGGAGCGCTCCATTAAAGAGTTAACTCTTAATTTGTGACTTGTATGTTGGGCAAGGGTTTGCCAGAGAGCGCAGTGAGGAGAGCAGCCCAGGGAATGGGAACACGTGCAAAACCATGGCCGAGCTTCAGAGCATGGTGTAGTGAAGGAGGTTCACACTGACCATGTTGTCCACGACGGCAAAAGCTCAAGAGGCTGACGGGGCCAGATCGCAGGCGGTGGTGCGTGTCACGCTAAGACATTTTGATTAGATCCTGTGGGAGGTGAGAGTTACTGAAGAATGTGCGTGGATGACACAATCAGACTGCTCAGTTAGGAAGAGCCCTCTGCTGGTGATGCAGAGGACAGGAGGTAGCTGAGTGGGAAAGCGGGACCTGGCAGTGGGCATGGGAAGGAGGACGTGGTTATCAGAAACATTTAGAAAATACAACTAAAGGACTTGGTATGTGGAAAAGTGAGAAAGTAGGAGGTCTAGTTTCTGGCTAGATAAACAGGGATACTATTCACAAAGACAATGACTACAGAAGAATAGCAGATTTGAGGTAGTAGGAAGAAAACAATCAGTTTTGATTTGTAACATTTGAGTACCTGAAACATGTAGTTATACTTGCTGCATAGTGAGTGCTCAAAAGGTATGTTTTTTGAGCTGAATGCTCAAATGAACAATGAATAAAGGAATAACAGATGAGTATGTGGACACTCGGATTCAGATACGCAGCAGGGGCTGTGATGTTCAGGTCTGAAGTTTAGGAGACCTTGGAACTAAAGATACAGATTTTGGACTTACTGGAGTGGATACAATTTATAAAGGAAGGCGAATACAGAATGAGCAGAGAAGAGAGCTAACAACAGGAAGACTATCATAATCACTATATTTGGCAAAGTCTGGAAGTCATTGGCGCCCTTTAACAGGAGCAATTTCAGTGCAGCAACAGGGGTAAAAGCCAGTTTGCAAAGGCTGCGGAATGATTGGGAAGTAATCAAGTAAAGGCAGGCAGTGATTCTTAATTCTTCAGGAAACCTGGTCATGAAAAGGAAGGAGAAAAACACGGCCGTTGTGAGAGGGAATTGGTTGCATTAAGGCAGGTTGTGTTGTTTTTAAAGACAAGGGGGTCCAAAATAGGAGACATTTTGCAAAGTAACTGGCTCATGCTCACCAAAATGCCAATGTCATTAAAACATAAAGACTGAGGTACTGCTCCAGATGAAAGGAGACAAACTTATGACAACTGCATGCTACCAGGATCTGGGATTCTTTTTTGCTATGCAGGACATCACCGGGACAAGTGACATTGAGTAAGATCTGTAGATCAGATTATAGTGTTTTGTTAATTTTAATAACCTGATTTTGATCATTTCATTGGGGTCATAGAAGAGAATTCCCTTAATTTTAAGAAATGTACACTTAAGTACTTAGGGACAAAGGAGCATCCGGTCTACAACTTGTTCTCAAGTGGTCCAGAAAAATGTTTATATCCACATGCACACACAAAATATGGGAACTTTTTGGTACTATTCTTGCACCCTTTCTGTATGTCTGAAATTATGTCAAAATAAAAGTTAAAAAGCAAAATAAAAGAGAGGAGGGTCCTTTCATGGACTGCCCTCTCCATATGCACAAGCTTGCTCTTCTTTTGCAGTGACCAACTTCAAACTTACCCAAATTTCTGACTGTGGTTTGCCTGAGGGTATGCCCCAGGAGCTTCATTAGTAAAGTCATCACCAAATACTTTACATTCTATTAAGACATTACCCAAGAAAGAAAGACTTTCTCAAAGTAGAAGCTGAGAAGAGTCCAGGGTCCTGGGGACCATTACTTACCTGTGTATGACAACATCTTTCTGCTGCCCGACTCGGTAAATTCGGTCACAAGCTTGATCTTCAAGTGATGGATTCCTGTTAGAAGACAGGTAAAGCTCAAAGGAACTGATACACTCGATCAGAAGTGGCAAACTATGGCCCGTGGGCCAAATCCAGCCCACAGCTTGTTTTTGTAGCTAAAAATGATGATTGCATTTTAAAGGGATTTAAGACAACAAAGCAAAGCAAAACAAAACACACAGATCCTGTGACAGAGAACTATGTGGGCTGCGATGCCTGCAAGAAAAAAAATCTGTTGACCCCTGTCCTAGGCTATACTGGCCTAAGACAAGCTGGTGCCAGATAACAGGTTGACCTGTTTGTACCAATCCGGGCTGTCTGGAGAACAATGACAATCCCCAGCAACAGTGCCTGGTGCAGCAATCTTTGACTTGCATAACTGGAAAACCAGAAACTGGTACTCATTATGAGATTTTTCTGTTAGCAACACACTAACTCATTCATTTTGCAGCCACGAAAGATGTGGTTGTACACTACTACATACAATGAATCCCAGGGTGAGGTATTAAGTATATTTCTAACATAATTAGAAAACCCCTGTTCCTTTTCCTTTTGGAATAAAGCTTCTCCCTCTTTGTGAAGGTTGAAATTTCCTTGGATCCCAACAAATATGTCTGGAATATGGTATTCTGGAGAAGAGGTAAAACTGAGCAATGTTAACTCTTAGCAACATTAACTCATGAAGAGAAGCTCGTGCTCCCAGTTTCCATGGAAACAGATGTTAGATTAACAATAATGTGAATGAACTATTTTGAGTAGTCATTTGAACCCTTGCTAGCTCAGGAATTCAGGGGAGTCAACTAGCCCTATATCCTGCTTAGATCTGTATCTACAGACACTTAAAAACAGAGGCATCTCCGCAATATGAACACAGCAATCAACATGAGAAGTCAGTTCCTACTGCCCCTCTAGCCCACTGGCCTCCTTGCTGTGCTCTGACGACGCAAGACAAATCCAGAATCATTACCAGTGCATGTCCAAAAGAAAGAGATGGTTTCCTCCAGTCAGGTTTAGACCAACACCTCCAGCCAGGAGAGAGATCAGCATTACCTTCAAAAGGAAACAACATTCACTTTAAACAGACTTGGTCTCGAAACACATCTTGGTCTGAGATTTAAGTCCACAATTAATACAGACAAGCACTGTGCTCCTAACAAATTTCCTACTGCTGTTATAAATTTAAACATTATGATGCTATCTCCCATGTCTCACTGTTGAGAAAATCTCATCACATTTTGTATATGAGTCAACCTCAAAAATTAACGGAGTAACTGCCAAAATATATAAATACTGTAATTTAGAAGCCTGGGGATGGTCAGCTCAATAAACTCTCAATTAACCAGATTATGTTTATCTCATCAGTCCCTACCCCTGCATTGCTACAATAATTCTCCTGCCTATCATTCGACTAATGCTTTCCAAATCCTTATTATCTATAATTAGATGTCTGTATTCTTTCATTTTCTTCCATATTTCCTCATACCAAAACCCCACCTATCCTTCAAAGCTTGCTGCCTCTACAGAGATTACCCTCATCCTAACCAGCTCTGCTCTTAATCTCCCTTTAGTCCTCATATTGTATTCTTTTTAGAATATTTGTGCTCTTTAAAAAGTACCCCAATATATGTCTAAGAAATTCTAAACATTTGGAAGACTCAAGCCTGTAAATATTTTTAAGTTACCATATTATAATTCTCTTTGTATGGGCAGGCATAGTGGCTCACGCCTGTAATCCTGGCACTTTGGGAAGCCAAGGCAGGTGGATCACCTGAGGTCAGGAGTTCGAGACCAGCCTGGCCAACACGGTGAAACCCCATCTCTACTAAATATACAAAATTAGCTAGGCATGGTGGCGGGATCCTGTAATCCCAGCTACTTGGGAGGCTGAGGCAGGAGAAGCCCTTGAACCCGGGAGGCAGAGGTTGCGGTGAGCTGCGATCATACTATTGCAGTACAGCCTGGGCAATGAGAGCAAAATTCCATCTCCAAAACAAAAACAAAAACAAACATCAAACAAACAAAATTCTTTCTGTATAACTCAGAACAATTAATGATGCAGCTCTGACGTGACCAGCTTGTACCTGAGGGCCTCTGGAGCGGTTAAATGCCTCTACCAAGTCCATTCTCTGCTTGGGGTTGACAGAGCCATCGATGGTGGCATAAGTCAGTCCGTGCTTCTTCAGGTGCAATGCTACAACTTTCAGCATGTTGGTCCACTGAGAGACAATGACGCTGGAAAAAAGAATAAAATAAAAAATATCCTAACATAGATTAAACAAACCCATCTGCAGGGCTTAAACACCCCCATCATTCTTAAGATTAGCTATCAAATGTTGACAAGGAAAGGCCTTCACCTACCTAAGGCAGAAGGCACACATTTAGGTCATGTCTTAAGATATAATACTTCCAGTTATTTCTAGATCCTTTCTACAATTTATTTGGTGCTAAATGAAGTCAGAAAAGTGGCTAAAGTAATGACTCCGGCCTTCTTTCATTTGGGGGCCTGGTGCTCATCCAGAAATCTGTGGTCCTGCACAAAAGGGACACTGACCACCCTTCTTGTGCCAGCCCAAACAACAAGCTACTAGGGCTCCCTCCTGCTCTCATGCTATCTTTATTGAGTTTTAAATTTTTATATTATTTTATATAAACAAATGCAGGAGAACATTACCAGCGTTGCTGGAGCCTCCTCCCTCCCTTGCTTTTCTTTCTATGCGTCTCTACTTTTAAACACTTCTTCAGATGCTTAGCTTCCCTGATCCTCTAGGGACGTCCTTTTCCATTTGCACCACAAATATTTTAGTAAGAAATCACAGGGGATGTGTGCTATAACCTCAGGGCTTTATGCTGAACATGACTTGCAGTTCTTGATAGAAAAAACTAAGATGTATAACTCTCAGCAATATCAAATTTTCTCGATTAATTATGACCAATACTTGGATAATGAGAAAATGCAGTTACCTCTTTTGGGACCCTGAATTTCTTTGAATTGCCTCCAATTCCACCAACAGAGATGAAATCTGGGAAAAGGTTACATCAACATTGTATGTTTAAACAATTCACTTTTTTTTTTAATTTCAGCACCTCCTGCAGAATAAACAATTCACTTTTACCCATCTCCTCTCACCTGCTGTGCGAAGCAGTCTCCCAGATGGCGTCTGTGCTTTGGCCTCCCCCGTCTCTATTCCACCCTCTTCTCCGCAGCCAGAAAGCTCTTACTAAAATACGAGTTTGTCACTTCACCCCTCTGGCTAAAGCCCTTCCATAGCTTCCCACTGAGGATGAAGGCCAAGCTCCTCAAGGCGGCTTGCCGGATCCTTGCCTCTGCTTACTTCTCTGGGTTAGTCTTTCACTGTGCCCTCCTCAAATGACACAGCAATCACACCAAAATTCTTCCCATAAATCACACCTTGGCCCATCTTGTCCATTCTGTTCCCTCTGCCTAGAATACCCTTTTGTGTCAGCTTAATGTCACTTCTTCTTGGAGGTCCTCCAAACCCCCGAAGTACAGGTTAGGTGCCTGCTGCCTATGTGCTATCACGGCACCTTTTGTTTCTGTGATGACAGTCCTTATCATACTATATATGAGCTCCTTACACTCCAATGAAGCAAATATTAGAAGAGTACCGTCTCTGTTCTGGCTGTGTGTGAGGGGCTGTGAGTACAGAAATGAGGGGCTATGAGTACACACGTGGCCGAAACAGAGAAGGTACTCTCCTACTGTTTGCTGAAGAAAGTGAAACAGCTTTACCCACTTTGTGGCCTGCCGGAAATGTCATTGAAGAGGACCCGTCCAGACAGAGGAACAATTGTTAAAGCTTCCGAACAGGATCCCTGGGTAAAGAACCCTTAGGGTGCATTTGAGTCCACAGGGGAGCAGTCAGTGAGAACACATGGGGCGTGACTTTGGAGTGCAGCTAGGCTCCTCCTTCCCAACTGCTCATGTGAAAAACCTTTCAAGAGCCTCTAAGGGCCCCACAGTTCACCCCCAGAATACTGGAGAAGGAAGAAACCGGGGCTGTAAGTCAATCAGGAGACAAATACTCAGAAGTTCTTCCTCTGTCCTCATGTGGCTGAAGCACTTTAGGACTGATTCCTCATCAGTGAAAAGAAGGACTTAGGCCAGATGAATTCTGAGGTGCCCTGAGCTCCCACATTCTAGGATGCTGTTAGCGGTCACCACATGGGGCTGCTTTCCAATCTTAACAAACATTCTGTGCCTAGGCAGGAAGTGAGTCACAGGACTGTACCATTCAAATTAGCAGAAAGAAAAGCAGGTACATCTGTTTTTTTAGTTAACAATAGAACAGAGACACTGATGTGCCTGGTGTCTTGGCAACTTGAGATTGTGGAAGGCGCTGTGACTCCCACATGAAAAAGCTGGCAATGGTGTTTTGAGAAACCTGTAGCGGGTGGGCTGGATTTGCTGCCAGGAGCCAGGGTCAAATTCCAGTAACAAGCCGCCTTCCCTACATGAAACAACCTTATGTGGTTTGAACTATTAATGGACGTATGTTAAGAAAACTTGTGAATAAATATTAACTCTGTTTCATTGAACAAGGAGCACAAATGATTAGGAATATAAGTTTTAGCCGGACAGCTAACTCTGAAGGCACCAGCATGTCTGTTCTGGCCACATGTGATGTTCTTTTTACGTTTCTCTCATCTATTAGTAGTGAAGACCTAGGTAAATGTTTTAAACTTTTAATTAAAAGGCAGCATTCCTTTTAAAAAATAATGCCATTCCTCTGGAAGTGACCTCCTTTCTAGTTATTAATACACTTTTTCGAAAAAAGCCCTTGAAGAGAGGTTGAGCCCACAATGGCAGCTTGAGACGCTAAGAGAGAAACAAGCCCCACTTTGGAGACAGGCAGGATGATGAAGCACACTCCAAGCCAGCAGACGGGCAGGACTCAGGTTACGGCATAGCTCAGCCTTCTTCCAGCAGAAGGTTTCTGCCTTAAAAAGCTCTGATGAAAACGGAACAGAATGACTCATGAAGATAGAAGGCTACGTAGGAAATGCTACTCACAGATGGAAGCCTTTCAACAAGTCAGAGCAACTGGCGCTCACATGGATGACACCGTCTATAGTCAAGCCTTTATTTTCCTTTTAAGCTTTCTCTAAACAAACTGCTCACTTGCATAGGCCTGTCCCTAGCACAAACCTGGCAAGCTCCCCAGTGACCCATGACAGAAAATCTGCTTCAGTGCAATGCTGGGGATGTCCCAAATTACTCTCTGAAAGCCCCCTATGTAATAAGGCCTTCGTGTTATCTGTGAAATAAATGAAGCTTTAAGACTGGAGGGAGAATCTGATCAGCTGGAATCTAATGGCTCTAGCTCTACTGGCAAATGGACATTCCCACTTGGACAAATGAGGTGCTGTCACGCAGGAAAATGTGTGAGGAATCATTGTCTCTAGTACTACAGAGGAGACAAAATACCTTGGTGCTCTCTCGCGTGTCTTCAAAAATCTCCGTCTTGAAGAAGGTGCCGTTAAGGGAAACAGTGGAAGACGGCTCTGAGTCATGGAGTTCTGAAAAGGTCAAAGCACTGAGCTGTTCCTCCAGGGAAAGGACGAGACCTTCACCCTTCAGTTCCATTGGATCCAGGGCCTGAACAGATAAGAAAGGACAGGAGCAGTTGGGAGTTAAGGCAGCAAACCTTGTTACCTGATGATGTTCTGATTGTTTAACACTTGGCAGAACAAAATGTCTTACAATTTGTCATCAGTAACTCCTCAAGACACCTTGATTAAAGTGTGATCTTGCAAGTTTTTTCACCAGATAAACCAAATAATGGAACTGCCAGACAGATGACATAATCATTCCATTTTTCTGAGCTAGAATACATTGAGCTATTGATAATCAGAATATATATTATAGCTTCTAAAGTGAATAAAATACTCTTTTTAGTTTTGGATATGCCTCTATCCAGTGTAGAGACAAGTTTTCAGTCTGTATAACTATCTGAGTTTTTATAACTAGAACCCAAAACCCCAATACCGCCTGAAAGCAGAAAACCCCAAGAACTAAATTAGGTTTATGACATTCTGAAGTACCAGAGCATTCACAAAGCGGCTTCTTTTTAAACAAAAAGTCATTTTCCATTCTTAAACAGTTAATCTGTAATAAAATAAACAACAGAAATACACTATTCTTGATGCCATAGGAATTATCGAGAATCTGAGATAAAGCAAAATAAATAAGCCCCCTTTTCTCCAACCCACCAGAAAACAAAAATAGAAAAACCAAAACAGCATTCCTTTGATTAAGCAGACTGGATCCAAGTTGGAGGAGAGTGACACTGGGGCACTGAGGCAGCAGGCGAAGGGCTTCTCTTACCGACTTTAGCAAAGAAAGGTGACAGCAGCACTGGCGGAGTCTCAGCAGCTGGGACAGTATGTGGACGGTGCTGGATGTCGGCGAGTCTGCTGCCTCAGAGTGTCTAGGCTCCCAGGACCCAAACTCCAGTGCCACTTCCAGGAGGGAAGGCAAGCCACAGGATGGTACAGGATTTGAAACAGAGAAATATGGAGAGAGCCAGGAACTACGTGGGGCTACTTTAACCGTGTTTGATCTGAGACTCAATAATATAGTTAGAACTCACTTCTATGCCAATTAGGCCACAGGAAATATCGGTTTTTCTTACAGAACTACTTGCATTTTAAGAAAGCAGATTTAGGAAACAATTAAAAAGAAGTTAAATCACCAGGTCTGGTGTTTGTGGATCAGTAGCTTTCACTCTGGTTTGAGGGTCTTACTTAAGGTCAAATCTCTGATACCAAGGATTCATAACCTCATACGTCTGCATTTTACTGAATCCAAATCCCCATCTTCATCAGTCATATGCATTTATGAGAGTCCTACAGCTTACCTCTACTGAATGGATTTTTAGGGCTTCTTCCAGATTGGTTGCCTCTACTCTCATGTCTTTTTAGATAGGATTGCAGAGCTGACCTGCCTCAGATTAAAAAAAAACAAAACAAAAAGCATGTATAATGATTACTAAGACCTGCTTCACTGCGCCTGCAGTAGGATCTTAGCAAATCAGAGAAGCAGACTTGTTAAAGGATGCCAAGCTCATAGCAAGCAATGGCCAAAGCTAATACAAAAGAAATCGTTATTTTTTTAAAAAGTCATTTTTTAAAATAAGCTAGTAAACATAAGGTCTGAAAGAAGAAAAAAACATGTTTACATTGGAAATGAGAGGCACCAAATAGGAGACAGTACATCTGGAATTCAGGAAAGGGTAAGAGTTCAAGAGACAGTGCGAAGAACAGATGACACAAGGATTACAAAGCAGTCGTTTTAAAGTTCGAGTGAGATGCTGGATGACAGGTCAAAGGTCAAAGAGATATCATTATTCAGTACAGCCCCGTGAGGACCAGATTGATTCGGTATATGGTGACCACACCCTATGACTTCTATGCAAGGGAGCCAATGAAGCATAGGTTGAAAATTTTGCCTTCAATGTGTGTATGAGACAGAGCTAAACTGGAGAGGAGAGAAGGAGAAAAACGGGGGGGGGGGGGCGGAAAATGGAATGCAGACAGCCACCTAATCAATAATGCCATAAATATCGTTTGTGGAAATTGACCCTTGACTCACTCCCAAGAAAGGACAGGAATAAAATGATGTATGTGAGAAGGTGCTTCTTCAATACACGCACCTTGATCTTGCAAAAAACACATTGTAAACAGTCTCTTCATCTTCAGAAAGCTTTAAATGGTGTAACTGAAATTTACGTTGGGGCAGTATCACCTGAAAGAGTAAAAGAAAAAAAAGCTGGCATGAAGCTATACAAATTAACTGGCGATTACAGAACAAATTCCTCAGATGACACTGCAGATCTAGTCAACCCCTGGAATGCAGCTTCCATGCTTTCTTAAACACAGGACTGCTCCAACACACAGTACAACTGGACTGCTGTGACACCACACACAGGACTGCAACCCTGGGGCCTCCTCATAGGAGGACGGGAGACGCAGAGGCTCCTGAAGCAATGCAGATGGCTGTTCAACCCAAGACAAGAACATGCTCCTTCCCTGGCCTCCCCCAGAGACGGGCACAAGCTTGATTACCAAAGGTCTGCCAGTAGAGTCCAGCTGGTCTTTTGTTCTCCTCAGCAAAAGGCTCTTGGTTAAAATACTTAACCGTTCCCCTCCTTTCTTTGAGCCATTGTCAACCTGACTCCTCCACAGACTGAACTCATCAAACGGAGAGCAACGGAGAAACCTTTTTTGTTGAGGAAGAAGGGCACACAGTAGGGAAGGAGGAGTCAGGGAGAATGGAATAAAGGTTCAGAGTAAGGTATAAGATGAAAAACAAATCAGATTTTCTGTTACATCTGCCATCCGATCACTTTAAAAAGTGAATTTCATAGCAAACCTCTGCTGAACAGATCAAAAAGATTTAAGTCAACAACAAAACCACATTATAAAAATGTGCGTTATCCTATTAACAATGCCTACATCGTCACAGGACATATAATCAGCAGCTAGAATTTGTTCCAAAGCTTTAGAGGCTAAGAAAGAAATTTCACATCCTCTTATGGCTGACTCAAATAAAAAGAAGTACTTGATTTTTAATTTTTTTCTTTAGAGACTGAGGTCTGGCTGTCGCCCAGGCTGGAGTCCAGTGGCATAATCATAGTTCACTGCAGCCTTGAACTCCTAGGCTCAAGCAATCCTCCTGCCTCAGCCTCCTGAGCAGCTGAGATCACAGGTCCATACCACTGTGCCTGGCTAATTTTTTTTATTTTTTGTAGAGGTGGGGTCTCATTTTACTGCCCTGGCTAATCTTAAACTCCTGGCTTCAAGCACTCTTCCCACACCAGCATCCCGAAGTGTGGAGATTGCAGGTATGACCCACTGCACTCAGTCAAAAGCACATATTTTTAAATCAGCATTCTCTTCTGTTTGCTTCAAATACATTATAGTGCTGACCCTAGACCATATGGTTTAAAGCAGAAGTAGCCGAAAACATTCACTGGACTTAAGAGTAATTTAACTCAAGCTGTCCTATACTTTTGCATATATAAGGGCTGAATGTAATCAAAGTCCTATATCAACCAATCAACAGCTATTTTCTCATCAACATTTATTCTTTTGTCCTTTAAAGGCTGACAGGCTTGCCATCTCTTACACAAGATAATCTGGCACACACCAAAGCTTTATTATGAGGCATGAAATAATGATGAAGAGATTTAGACAGGGTTCACATTTACATCATCACAAGAAGTCACTCACTTCAGCAGTGAATACATGTCCAATAAGTTGTTTTGAATGGGGGTTCCAGTGACAGCCCAGCGGGCACAGGCTTGTAGCTTGCACACAGCCATGGATGTCTGCACTCGGGGATTCTTAACATTGTGAGCTTCATCCAGTATGATTCGAGCCCAGACTATCCGAAGCAAAGGTGTTGAGGTGCCCTGGAAGAATCACAAGTGAAATCCAGCCGCAGTATAGGAAAATGTACATGCCCTCAAGGAAACAAGGGGAAACGGCAGCCAAGTATTTAGGACTCACCTTGACCTTTAAGTTTGCTTAGATCGGGTACACTGAAATAAGAATTAAGAAACCCAAGAGTAAAACCTCTCTGGTTCAAATAAGTAAGCCATTTGAGAGTCTTAGCCTTTGAACTTAAGATGCCTAAGAGTAAAATGGTTTCTAATTTGAGTTTTCTTTTATTCTTTAAATCCAACTTAAGCAATGGCTGTAGACCAGGACTACAACCAGGCATTGAACCTGCAAATTCACTCACTCAATACAATATTTATTAAATTTTACTAAATTTACTAAAATTTTTCCAAGAGTCTACTTTTAGATGTGAGATACCAAGCCAGACATAAAGAAACAGTTCCTACCCTCTAGAGCTCAAAAGCTAGCAGGGGAAAAAAACAAGTGTAAAGATAATTACAATACGATGTATATATAGTAAGTCCCACTGGTTAATCCAATACCTGAAGTGGGAATCTGGCTGCTCTTGATGAAATAGCACCTGAGCCATAGCAGATACTCAACGTCTGCTGAAGAAACAAAGTGCTACAACTTACGTAAGCACAAGGTGCTGACAGAGGCATTCAACCAAACCGGGGGAAGGTGGGAAGTGGTCCAGAAAAGATTCCTGAAGCAGGTTTAAAAAAATTAACCTGGGAGAAGGAGTGGAGGCAAAGTATTTCATTCGGAGGGAGAGCAGACAACACACTGTGACAGAGCATGGCGGGAACTACAGATCCCTTGGTATCACTGAGCACAAGGTACCCCAAGGAGGGGTAGGGTGTCAGAGAAATGAGCCACATACTGGTAGGGCAAGATCATAAAGAGTCTAATAGGCACGGTGGCTCACGCCTATAATCCCAGCACTTTGGAAGGCCGAGGCAGGTGGATCACCTGAGATCAGGAGTTCTAGACCAGCCTGGCCAACATGGCAAAACCCCATCTCTACTAAAAATACAAATAATTAACTCGGCATGGTGGTGGGCACCTATAATCCCACCTATTTGGGAGGCTGAAGTAGGAGAATTGCTTGAACCCCGGAGGCAGAGGTTGCAGTGAGCTGAGATTGCGCCATTGCACTCCAGCCTGGGTGACAGAGGGAGACTCTGTCTCGAAATAAGTAAGTAAATAAATAAAATAAAGAGCCTAATACATCATGAAAAGAAATTTGGGGTTTATGCCAAAAGCAATGGAGATCCACTGAGGAATCTGAAAAGTTCATCATCCGTAAGTCAGAGTTGGTTATAAGCTGCAGAAATATCCTAGAGATCTCTCCAAATACAGAAACCTGTGAATATCCTGTTGTGCTAAAAGGATAACACACAGAAAGGTGAGTTCTTGGGATGATACTGTATTTTTGGAGTATAATTACATGATAAAGCCTCTATATCATATAACTGAGGCTGCCCTGGACCCCCTAGAAGACCCTCAGGCGATTGTCAGCCTCTGGCCCATTATAGCCCTATTATTTGCGACCCTTTTTTTCTGGGAAGTAAAGGGAGGCAGGAAATGATGGCTTAAAATCAAAATACTAGTAGTAAAATACTAGTCTGCACAATAAATATTAAAATTATAATGTGCATATACCCCAAATACTGTAAAATAAAAATAACAGCAAGTGAGGCTTTCATATATTCAGGTGATTACCCCCCCATATACAATGTAGTCATCTTTCATTCTAAAAGGGCAGCTGAATCCTGTGGCATATGTCGACCTTTATCACATATGATGGCTGTCTGGAATAAGGACGATAGGATAGAGGAAAGAACAATTCCTTTCCACACGTGGAACATTTACCGCATTCCCGACCTCCCAGGGAGGTCCTCTTGCTATCGTGGAAGCTGTGAAAGACTCCTGTTAAACCATCTGTGGCTTCAACTCCACTTCCCTGGCCGCCCCCCAGCCTCACCTCCACACTGAGGTTTGCACCTGGGATGTTTGCCTCTTGCTTGTTTGTGGGAATCTCCTTGGCCACAAGGCTATAGGTAGTGATCACGATGTCATATGTAGAGAGGCTGCATAGACATAACAAAGAAATCAATAAATGGTCCCACTAGAGAGTGACAATGAGAGGGGCAGAGTTGATCTTTCAATAAAAATGCCTACAAATGGCTGGGTACGGTGGCTCACGCCTGTAATCCCAGCACTTTGGGAGGCCGAGGCGGGTGGATCACGAGGTCAAGAGATGGAGACCATCTTGGTCAACATGGTGAAACCTCGTCTCTACTAAAAATGCAAAAATTAGCTGGGCATGGTGGCGCACGCCCGTAGTCCCAGCTACTCGGGAGGCTGAGGCAGGAGAATTGCTTGAACCCAGGAGGCGGAGGTTGCAGTGAGCCAAGATTGTGCCATTGTACTCCAGCCTGGGTAACAAGAGTGAAACTCCATCTCAAAAAAAAAAAAAAAAAAAAGCCTACAAATGGAAGGACAAACAGGAGAATTCATTAACTTGTGTCCTTAACATACGGACGCGCGCGCACACACACACACACACACGATTTTGGAAGTAAATTTACCCCACTTGGTTTCCCTATCTCTTACCTCTGATCACTTAATATCTGCTTACTATAGCTACCACAGCCCCTCTCTTCCCATCTAATGAGTCAGAAAGAAAAATCTCTGGCTGGAATAATATAATGGTTGATATGATCTGGCCAGAACAACAAGTAGGATAGAGTTGGGAATTTACATTTAATAATGATTTGAGACAGATGACACCAAAGTCCCAAGGGAGAAAGACACCCTCAAAGCACTGTTCACCTTATATCAAAGATGCTTTCTTCCTACCACTTTATAATGGATTTGTGAAAATTCGCTGGTCTAGTTTGACATTAGGATATAAAAATACATGCTGTAAGCTTTCAGTGTATCTTTTTATACTTGTTACATATAAAGATTCTTAATGAGAAACACAAATCTTTTTCGGGTGAAGCTTAATATTGTACGTCTGAGAGAACGCCAACAAATATTTTATTTATTTATTTATTTATTTGTTTGTTTGTTTGTTTGTTTGTTTTTTAAGACAAGGTAGGATCTCTATCCTGCCTCAAAAGTAAAATAAAATAATAAAGTATTTATTGAAATAATTAAAATCCTGCTAATCACAGATCAAGCCAAGTTTATTTTAAAAAGGAAAAAATGATTACTTATAATTAGCATACTCAGCATCAGAAATGACATAATAGGTGAGTAATCTACCCTGGTCCTGCAGGCTGGATTGTAGGGCCGTGATCTTGGCTCGCTGCAACCTCCACCTTCCAAGCTCAACCAAACCATCCACCTCAGCCTCCCAAGTAAATGGGACCACAAGTACACACTGCCATACCCAACTAATTTTTGTATTTTTGGTAGAGGCAGGGTTTCACCATGTTGTCTAGGCTGGTCTTGAACTCCTGAGCTCAAGCAATCCGCCTGCCTCGGCCTCCCAAAGTGTTCGGATTACAGGTGTGAGCCACCGTGCCCAGCCCCAAGAGAACTCCAATAAATACTTTTGATAAAAATGATATGCCTAATTTAGAGAGGCAGCAGTGTCTGTAAGTTACCCTAGCATCATATAAAGAAGCATAATTGAGAATGACTCTAATCAGTCAACCAGTTCATTCTAAATACCAAACAAGTTACGGTCAAAGTACAAATCAAGTGAGATTCAATTTATTTCTAAATAAAAAATTTAGAACAAAGGCAGGCAACTCACACTAATCTATGCCAGGGAAGGCCTACAGGCCTGCCACTGCCACCCTGAGGCCTTTTGCCTGCAGAAGCGACGCTCTGTCATGAGAACTGCCGTGTCATAAGACTGAGGGGCACCAATCTGACAACTTACTCCTGAAAGACTGCTGCCCTGTTCTTTAGGAGATGAAATATCCAAATTAGAGGCTGGAGAGGTAAATTACTTGGAAGTACATACAAATAACTCTGTTTTCATCCTTGACTACCGCAGCCAGTATTCAACCGAGATCTTCACTGTACCATTAGGAACAGAAAACAATCCCTTTAAAACCAAAAGACAAACACTAGGACTAAGATTACCATGTTGGGAAGATTTTCTTTCCTTTTTCCTGAGCCTCCCTCTTCAAGACTTTATAGCTAGGTCTAATCTTCCTAAATTCTTGAGTCTAAAACATCTTAGATGGTTTATTTATAAAAAGGAGTCATACAAATATAATCAAACTATGGCAACTAATCATTAGCATTCCACCAAGATGCTCTGTAGAACTGGGCTGGCTCCCTTCACACCATATACCCCTGGAATCAGAACTCCAGCAGCCATGAGGACCTTGCAACACATCTCTTTGACTAGGGGAACGCTGCTGCCACCTGACTGGCAGCTCAGGGATCTCAGGCCTCCTCACAGGGCAGCTTTTGTAGAGGACAATGACAAGGACACAGCAAAAGATCCTCAGTAGTTCTCAGGATACAAGGCAAAGGCTGTGTGGTGACGAGACTGAAGATCTGCCTTCACAAATACGCATCCTGATTAAGTGAATTCTCAGGGACGGGAGGAAAGGCCCACAGGCGCTTGAAGAGGTGCCGAACGCCCCCACAACTGCGTATTTCTGCACTTACACTCTGGCACGTGAATCCCGGTTTGGCCCATGGTAGAGACAGACTCTTAGTTTGCTGCTGTTCACCCGTTTTTCCACCTCGTTTTTCCAATGATGGATCAGGGAGGCAGGACAGATGATTAGTGTTCCATGGGAAGTAAAGTTAGAAGAGTCTTGAGAAGGGAAAAAAAAAAATCAATGCCTAGTTAGTCACCAAATGGCTTTTAACTTTTTTAAAAAAAATATACAGAGACATGGTCTTGCTGTGTTACCCAGGCTGGTCTCAAACTCTTGGGCTCAAGTAATCTTCCTGCCTTAGCTTCCCAAAGTGAGATTACAGGTGTGAATCATCGTGTTTGGCCTTTAACTTAAAGGCATTAGCTCTTCCTCGACTGACTTCTTCAATTAATATGTTTAAACACTGCTCTTATTTCTATACAGAGCCTATAGTGAAATAGGAAATGGAAGAAATGGTCTTTTAAACTTGAAACACTTAATTACTTATTTTCTCCACTGAAAATACAGGCAGAAAGAGAGGCTAAATTAGGGGGAGGAAGGTGGGTAGCACATAACCTCAGTATAAAAAAGCAATGTGCTTTCACAGAGCGGCCAGAGGTGAAAGCTGGATCATTTCCTAACTCCTCTGAGTTGACTCATTATAGGGGAGTATGGAGTATTGTTATTTTTTCTGAAAAGCATATCTTAATGTACTTCTACCTTAAAATTAAATGAACTTTTTTCTAAAATAAGCAAACATAGGTTTGGAACCAATTAGTGATGGTTTGTTTATACCACGGCCCCTCATCTCTGCATATGTGTGTGTGTGTGTGCTTATGCTACTCACACGTGCTGCTGCTACACACGAAGGGACACAGGACCCAGCTGCAACAGTGCTCACTAGAGGCCCTGAGAGCAGACGCCACAGATTTTTAATCTATCTAAGCAACTGAGCACTCTGCTTGAATACACAGCAATTTACATGTAGTGTTATCTATACATAACATAATCTTTAAAGTACTTATAAAGTTATTACTTTTTATTTAACTTTTTTTTAAGAGACAGTATCTTGCTATGTTGCCCAGGTTGGCCTCAAGCTCCCAGGCTCAAGCAATTCTCCTGCCTCTCCTTCCTCAATTGGGACTACAGGTGCATACCAATGTGTCTGACTAAAGTTATTACGTTTTAAAAACATATGCTGAGATAAGACGGAAATTGTCTATAATCTAGGAACTTTTAGAATTTCAGAAACATGGAAAATAGCTTCCACTACAGTGACTAAAATGTGAATTTGTGACAGATCTTCCTTAAAAAAAAGTAATTAATTTGAATCCACCCCATAGTTATTTCTTCAATATTTACAAAAATAATAATTATTGGCCAGGGATGGTGGCTCACATCTATAATGCCAGCACTTTGGAAAGCCGAGGCAGGATGACTGCTTGAGCCCTGTTGTTTGAGACCAGCCTGGGCAACATGGTGAGACTCTCTCTATAAAAAATTTAAAAATTAGCTGGGTGTGGTGATGCACACTTGTGGTTTCAGCTACTTGGGAGGCTGAGGTGGGAGGACCGCTTGAGCCCAGGAGGTTGAGGCTGTAGTAAGCGATGTTCATGCCACTGCACTCCAGCCTGGGCAACAGAGTGAGACCCTGTCTCCAAAAATAAGAATTATTATTATGCTTAAACTAAGTCTTCTAGAGCCTTAGCTTTCTTCATAAGATTTGCCTATCACAGATCAAGTTTACATTAAAAGAGAAAAAAATAATCATTTATAATCAGCATATTCAGCATCAGAAATGATACAATAGGGGAGTAATCTAATACTGGTTTCCCAGTAGAGTAATTAAATATAACCAAAGGCATCCTTCTGTAGCTGAAAACGTTCCCCTCTTGGCCAGCTCAAATGGCGGAGGGGATGGCAGGCTACTAAGGCATTTCTGTCTACCGTCTTTGGAGAGCCACGCCAAAGCTGTGCTTTTCTCCTTTTCCTTGTTTTTCTCTTGATTCTTCTGGGTCAGGATGAGTGCAATCATTGTCAACGTTTTTCCTAAGCCCATATCATCCGCTAGAAAATAAAAGCAAAATTAAAGAGAGTTACTTGCTTAAGGCAAAGAATCAACCTGAATGCAAGAGGACAAACTGCTGGCGGACATTTACCCCTCGTTCTCCATGCTGTCAGTGCCACTCCAGTCACTATTCTGTGCCTACCTTAGCAGTTAACTTTATCTTCCTTACTCTGTGGAACCCCGGCACTTGCTATTTATTTGGAGATCTAGGTCCAAGACATTTACTCTGACTCTTATAAAATTTAAAACTTACAGTTTGGATCTTATTCTAGTCCCTATGTTATGTTGTTACCTGTGTAATGTGCTGGTTATCTTATTACAGTTTGATGATCTGTTACCTCCAAAAGTAAAAACTGTCCAGTAGATCTATCCCAGTACTTACTTGACCGGTACCAGCACATTTCTGGAGTTAAAATAGCCTTCCATTCCCTTAACTTATTCATCAAAAACAGACATAAATGAACATTTCTTGGGTACTGTCATTGTACCAATCACTGAGCTATCTAATTTATTATTCATACCCTACAGAGTACTATTGTCCTTATTTTAACAGACTGTAACACTAAGGCTACTATGCCCATTCAAAATAATCATTCTGCCCTAACAGAAGCAGAATGTCAGAGCATGGGCTCTGTTTTAAATTCTGGCTCGCTACTGTCCAGAAAAAGAATTAACATACCAGGCCCGTAGGCTCGCCTGCTATCCTTTGAAAGGCTGTTTACAAGGCTGCCTCTGGAAACTCGGATTTAAGGTAAGAGTTGATCACTCTGCCTAAGTTGTTTGTACAAACAATATGATTTATGTTGAATGTCTGCTTTCCTTCTAGGAATAAAAAAACTTGGTACATACCAGGCTAAAGCCATCTGTGTAACCAGCTGAACCCACCTATGTAACCAGCCCCCAATAAAAACCTTGGGCACTGAATCTCTAATGAGCTTCCTAGGACACATTTAACGCCTGTTGTCACAACTCCCTGCTGGGAGAATTAAGCATATCCCATGTGACTCCACTGGGAGGATGCTGGAAGCCTGTACCTGGTTTCGCCTGGATTTTGCCCCTGTGCCTTGTCCCTTTATTGATTTTGATCTGTATCCTTTCACTGTAATAGATCATAGCTGTGAGTTATGACCATATGCTGGGTCCTACTAGCAAATCATCGAACCTGGGGGTGGTCTTGAGGACCACTGACACAGCCACTTACTAGACACAGTGGACATCTAACATGGTTTCTGAAAGTTGGGCACCTCGGAAAATTTTAGCCTGACAAGTCCCCAAAGCAGAGTGGAAAACTTGCTTTCTGGTTTCTGTTGCAGCTAAGGCACTGGTAATATGACCTGGCTCTATATATCAGATGTTCTCATAAACGTCCTTAATTCAGGTATAAGCAGCTTTAGAAAGAAACTCCCTGTGAAATCCTTTCTACAGGAAAGAATGGCTATAGAAGAAACTGACTTTGGTTACCTCTAGTGCTTGGTGAAGCAAAGAAGCTGTGATGCTTTTTATAGACTACTGTTAGGCCAGGCGCAGTGGCTCACACCTGTAGTCCTAGCACTTTGGGAGGCCGAGGCGGGTGGATCACCTGAGGTCAGGAGTTCGAGACCAGTCTGTCCAACATGGCAAAACCCCATCTCTGCTAAAAATACAAAAAATTAGCTGGGCATGGTGGCAGGCGCCTGTAATCCCAGCTACTTTGGAGGCTGAGGCAGGAGAATTGCTTGAACCAGGGAGGTGGAGTTTGCAGTGAGCCGAGATGGTGCCACTGCACTCCAGCCTGGGCAACAAGAGTGAAACTCCATCTCAAAAAAAAAAAAAAAAGAGGGAGGCAATAGCCTACTGTTTGTGTATTGGCGGTAGCCATGCTCCTGAAACTGGCCTCGAGTCTGGCACTCCACATCTCCCAGAGATTGTGGGAGCCACCAAATAATCAACTCTCCCTCTGCTTAATCAGCCAGAGTCAGCTTCTACTGCTGGCACCCAGCACCTCTGATCCTACAGCTGTGTACTCTTGAGCAAGTTGCTTAACACTTCCATGCTTCACTTCCGTCATCTGTAAAATAAGGAATGATAGTACCTGCCTTGTAGAGTTCTTGAGAGGATTAAATGAAACAACACTATGCGTTTAGCACAATGCCTAAGCATTCAATAAAGCCTGGCTCTTATAATAGCACACTTACCCAGAATTCCTCCTTGTGGCTTCTGACTTTCTCGCCATAGTAACCAAGCCAATGCCTGCTTCTGGTGTAGTAGCAAAGGGACCTGACAAAGGTAATAACCAAATGCTAAGCACAAATTCCTAATGAGAGGCTATGCCGAGCCTGGCTACACGAACTCTACGCTCTACTCTTATTTTCTACAAGCGATCCCCTCAGTATTCTAACTGCCCTCATGTAGACCATTTCTTTCACCCTGAAGTCCTTAACAGCACCCTCTCTTTGAGGGTAACCGTACTGTCCTGGTCTGCCCCTGTTTGTTTTGGGGTGCATCTAATGTTAGGCATTTCTATTAAGAGTTCCCCCCACACCCTAAGTGAAAGTCCTGATTTGTCTGCTTCAACAGTCAAAATCATTCTCTACAGCTTTAATTTTTTTATCTTTATTTTTTTCAGACAGTCTCGCTCTGTCACCCAGGCTGAAGTGCAGTGGCATGATCTCAGCTCACTGCAGCCTCTGCCTCCCAAGTTCAAGCAATTCTCCTGCCTCAGCACCCCCGAGTAGCTGGGAGCAATTCTCCTGCCTCAGCCCCCCGAGTAGCTGGGATTACAGGTGCACGCCACCACGCCCGGCTAATTTTTGTATTTTTAGTACAGACAGGGTTTCACCATGTTGGCCAGGCTGGTCTTGAACTCCTGGCCTCAAGTGATCTGCTCGCCTGAGCCTCCCAAAGTGCTGGGATTATAGGTGTGAGCCACTGCGCCCAGCTCTATGCTTTTGACCAAGACCTCTGACCCTATTTTCAGCAGCCATTATGTTGGCTTTTCATCATTTCCTCATTATCTCTTAAATGTGCCTCCCTTTTCTGCAGCCAGAATCCCAGTCTGCACTACTAGTCACAAATTTCAATAGCCCTTTGACCAGAGTCCTCCTTCTAGTCCTTCTGTACTCCAGTTTATCTTGTACTCTGTGAGAAAAACTAATCTTCATCCGCCATCCCTGCTGAAACGCTGCAGAGATTCCACACTATCTCTTGAGCTCTTCAGATCTCATGCTTCATCAAAGCCAGGCTCCTACTCAGTAACGTCACCTGCTACTGCTGGCTCAGGTACTGATGACACCTGATCATCACTTAATACCAATCTCTTTATCTTCCCACTAATCACCACTCCCTCTAATTGCGGTGTTTTGTTCCTTTCCTCTCTGCTACCTTAAGGCTTTCAATTCCTTTAAGGCACAAAGTAGGCAGACAACAAATAATCCCTGGCCTAGAGTGACGTTTCCTTTAATCTGAATCCCTTTTGTACTTTATGGTATATTACAAGGCACACTTTATTTCTGCCTTAAAGCCTTTGCTAATTGTTTTATATATATTGTATATGTATTTTCATCCCAACTAGTTCATTACAAGCAGCAATTCTTTCACATTCTTGTGGCATCTACCAACTCAATAAATGAATCCTTTACTTCTACACAACTATGTAACTTTATGACTTTTTTAAAAAGGAGTTTTGTTGTTATTGTTTGCACTGTTAAGCATAAAAGGAGAGGATTCTGCAAGGGAAGCCATTAAAGCATCTATCTGTAGGGAAGGGATCTCAGAACGTCTCTCTGCCAGCAGTTTCATGGGCTGCTGGAGTGCTGT
Source organism: Cacajao melanocephalus (assembly GCA_963573385.1). NCBI lineage: Eukaryota > Metazoa > Chordata > Mammalia > Primates > Pitheciidae > Cacajao > Cacajao melanocephalus. Next base: position 13,323 of record CAUYLG010003421.1, on the reverse strand, counting down.
CGTAAGAGACTGCACCATGAGTCTTTCCTGGCTCACCTTCAGCCCAGCGGGATCTTCTGCCACAGCAGTCTCACCAGGACGTGACTCTAGTGAGCGATGCAGCTCATCAATGGCTTCGCTTGTGATCTTCCACACTGCGTGAACGTGATCTTGGTTTTTATGGCCTGCATACAAATAGGTGTTACCTAAAAGACGTCACAAGTATGTTTTCCTTATCCCTTTAGAGTGTCCTTAGCTACAAATGGCCCTGTATCTATTTCTTACCCTCCTTGTTAACTACTCTTCTCAACTTTCTTGAACTCCTGACCTCAGGTGATCCACCCACCTCAGCCTCCCAAAGTGCTAGGATTACAGGCGTGAGCCACCGCGCCCGGCCATTCAACTTTCTAATTCTCTAGCAGTTCTCAATGGGGAGACAACTGGCTTTTGCTTTTCTAGCCACTGCCAGCCAACCCAAGCTCCTATCTCCTGATCAGTTTCCTGTCAACTGATCCTATGACACATTTCAGTTCTAGTTGGAATCTTCATTGCGCAGTTACTTCTGAATTCAAAGTTGTCTAGAAAGTTCGGGAAGAAAACACTTAGCTAATAGGGTGTTGTTGCTCTCTGTGGATCTATTAGTCATCAGTCTTGACTCATGTCTCTCCTGTCTTAACACACACACACACACACACACACACACACACACACACGCACGAAGGAATAAGAACATATCTGCAGGTCTGCCTACCTCATAATGATGTGAGCTAGAGTTTTCATCCACAAATACTGACTGGATGATTCCTATGTGCCAGCCACTGGGCTGACTAATCAGCATACAGTGGTGAACAAGGTAGACACAGTCTGTGCCCTCACTGAGCAGCACAATCTTTATTATACGGGCAACTTATGACTTAAGAATGGCTTCTCCCCTCATGTGGGCACTAAGTCATCTATAGTAGTCCCCCTTATCCACAGGGCATATGTTGCAAGACCCCCAGTGGATGCTTGAAACTGTGGATGATACTGACCCTACACATACTATGTTTTTTTCCCCCATACATACAAACCTATGATAAACTTTAATAAATTAGGGACAGGAAGACTTTAACAACAACAACAAAATAGAATAATTGTAACAATACACTGTAATAAAAGTTATGTGCAGGTGGTCTCTCTCTCTCTCTGTGTCTCAAAATATCTTACTATACTGTACTCACCTCTTTTTGGACCACAGGGTCAAGGGTAACTGATTTCAGTGATCAAGGGTAACTGAAAGTGTGCATAAGAGGTGACTACTGTACCAGATGGCACGTAACTCACAGGCGTGGCTATTCACAGCAGGGCCAGGCCCTTGGGTCTTACCTGGATAGCACTGACTGGATCCTCCAGCAGTTACCTGGCAGCCAGACTTTAGTCCTAGAGAACCCACAGATTGGGTACCACGAACAGGAAGGGGTTGGGGAGGCACCAGGTGGGGAGGGTCAGTGGTAGTTTTGGTGAAGTGACTCTGCTCTGGTACTTGAGTGTTACTCTTCTCACTAGTTCCTGTTCAGAAAACAAGGGAAGAGCAGATTAAAGTTCAGCAAACTAAGTGAAGGGATCCTATGTGTGGAGGTGAGGTCAAGAGAGAGGGGTCATCACCATTCCAATGAAGGCTTCCTAGAGAACGTAGCATTTTAACAGCTGCTTAAACAATCGAGAAGAAAGTACAGTCCACAGGAAATAGGAGAAAAGTTTTTTCTGTTATTTTTTTTGAGACGAAGTTTCACTCTTGTTGCCCAGGTTGGAGTGCAATGGTGCGATCTTGGCTCACCATAACCTCCGCCTCCCAGGTTCAAGCAATTCCCCTGCCTCAGCCTCCCGAGTAGCTGGGATTACAGGCATGCACCACCGGGCTAATTTTGTATTTTCAGCAGACACAGGGTTTCTCCATATTGGTCAGGCTGGTCTTGAACTCCCAACCTCTGCTGTTCTGCCCGACTCAGTCTCCCAAAGTGCTGGGATTACAGGCATGAGTCACTGTGCCCGGCAGGGACAGTTTTTCTATGAACCATAGGTGTAATGTAAACAAAGGCTCAGAAGCAGGTAATAAAATGGAAAAGTGAACGCATCAATACATTCTTTACCAAAAGCGCTTCCCAAATGCCTCTTGTAAAGTCCACACAAACCCTGAGTTCTGAGGCATAAGCCACTTTACCTTGCTCTGGGGAAAGGGCAAGACCACTGAGGGCTTCCTCCAGCTCCTGAATTTGTTTGATCAACTTCTCACCCTTGTCTGGAAGAACATGGATGTTCACTGATGCCAGTGTGCTCTGAAAAACAGATCCCATCAAATGGATTTCTCCTCTCACATTGTTAGATGACTAGTTTCAGATTAAAATAGCCTGAAACGCCCAAACTCTGAAATTATGTTCTTTTTATGTGTATAAAAACCTGAATCTTTTTAAAATTTTAACCCAGCTGGCTTACCAATCTTGAAAATATAAATAGGGGAAAAGGCAGAAACTAAACACGCACCTATAAAACCTTCACATGCACATATTTAACCCTTCTGTAGCAATGAGATCTCCTACCTGCCCATAGCAAGCAATGCTCTGACCTCAAAAAACACGAGTCAAGAGTTACCTTCTTTTGTTTCAGTTGTGTTGTCAGGTAGACACGCTGGGCTGCTGGGTCTGAGGGTTCTACCTTCTTGGAAACATCTGAGGCAGGAGGTACCTTTCTTTGCACACTTCGATCAGGGAACTGGAGGTTCTCCTTCCTCTGTAAGTCCAGAGCCGAGTCAAAGAGTAGGGGGCTCGCAGGCTGAGAGGAAACGAAAACAACATCATCTTCCTCCTCCTCATCACTGCTCGTGGCAGCTTCACGGCCCTCACCCAGGGAAAGCCCTGGTGCTGCTGGTGCGGCCTGAGCCACTGGTCCTCCAGGAGCAGGCACACCATGGGTCTCTGGGCTCTCTTGGAGATGCTCCCGGGGCAGGATTTTCTGGGTGGCCTGTGTGCTGGGGTCATCCTTTGCCTTTGTTTCTTTAGCCTCCCAGTTCTTGTACTCCTTGCTGAGGGGGTCCCCTTTCTGGGGCTTGCTTACTGGCTTCTGACTGTTAATTCTTTGAGGCAAAAGCTGGATCTCCTTTTCTCTCAGAGGTTCTGATTCTCTTTGGACATCTTGACTCTTCCCACTTGATTTCTCCTGAGAAGATGCACACGGTCTCGTTAGCTCATTACGGTGGCACTGTTTGGATTTAATTTCGGAAAAGTTTCTTTTGTGTGTGCCTCCAGTCTCCTCCACCTCATGATGAATCTCTGCTCTCTCCTCTTGCTTCTTCTCTTGAACTACAGATTGTTTCTTCTTTAGCACCAGGCCAGATGAGAGATCTTTCTCCATTGGTTCAGGCTTCTGTTCCTTCTTTTGATCAAAGAGCTGATCTCCCCTTTCTTTTTGCCTCTTATCAGCCGTCTTTTCCTCACCTTCACCTTTGATGAGCTGTTTCCAGAGAGCTGGTTCTTGATTCTTGTCAAGTACCTTGAATGGATTTCTCGGCCAGCTGGAAGGATGAGGAAATGTCTCAGATGCATGCTGAGACTTACTGGGTACAGAATGTTCTTTGGAATCAGGATCCTAAAGATAAAATAATTAATCTTCATATAAAATATTAATGCAAACTTCATATCTAGAATGCCTTTCCTTTTCATCTCAACTTTTGTTTTACATACAGGGGTACAGGTGCAGCTTTGTTATGTGAGTATATTGCACTCAGGCAGTGAGCACAGTACCCAATAGATAGTTTTTAACCCATGCCCTCCTCCCCGCCGTAGTAGTTCACAGTATCTATTGTTCCTAGGTTTATGGGTGCTCAATGATTAGCTCCTGCTTTAAGTAAGAACATGTGACATTTGGTTTTCCATTCCTATGTTAATTCACTTAGGATTATTTTATAGAAGAAATGGAAACTCAGTAAAAGCAGTCCTAAATTTCCTGAACATTCTTGGTATCATTTCTGTGTCCACAAAAGACAATACACCAAACCCACAAAGGACTCATTTCTTAACCGTACTTTCAATGCTTGGTTCCTTCTGTCATGATCACACTTTTCCAGGCCTCAAGGAAAAGTAGTGACCAAACCCAAGTGCTTTTACATCACAATGGCCACAGTGTATACTTTTCAGGAAAAACTATCTTAAGATGAACTTTTTCCCCAAACCTAAACATTGTCTTAAAATGCTTGTTTTGATTTTGGCTTTAGGAAGATTTTACTGTAGTAATCTAGAATCGTAAGTTCAAGCCATACCTCTACCAAAACAAGTCTTATCACCTCCCTAATTCTAGTTCCTCATGTACTGAGTATCTGCAGGGCTTCTTCTATTAGGAGGTGCTGTTCCTCCTAGTTCTAACATTCTAGGAGCTTATGAATTAGACTTAGCTTATACCAATATCAAGTAGAATTTCCTCTATTAAAAGAAACAAGAGTTAGTCGAGGAAATCTTTTTCTTAACTAAAAGAACACTGACTGCATTTAAGACCTCAAAAATATTTAGTAAGTGAAATAGGATGCAAATAATACAGATAATTAATCTTGATTACAACCAAATGATCCTTTGAATCAAAGTCGCAACAGGGCCTACTTCGCTTAAGGAAAACTATCTTTCAGAGACAGTTTGATAAAGACCAACTTGTCTGTGTGAACTTCAAGGCCTTTTCAGGTGAAGCTGCTTAGTAAAAGTCTTAACACAGCAGGTTTGAAAACAGATGAATAACTCCTACCTGCCATGGAATACTTCCGCACCAGTGTTTCCCCTCTGCCTTACTTCTAATGCATCGGAAGAACAATCTAATGGAGTATAAAACACAAATAATCAAGGCTATGAAAATCCACTAGAACAAGAGATAAACTTATTTTTAATCCAAGAAAACATCTTGCAACTATCTGATACTGGCTTTGGGAGGTCACTTGAAACCAATTACTTTTACATACACGTTTAAAAATTATTTACTGCACAGAACATTTTATATTTATAAATTATATATTATTTTATATCAAAAATTTACTGCACAGAACATTTTATATTTTATTTATATATTATATATTTTATATTAAAAATTATTTATTGCACAGAACATTTTATAAGGGCTGGGAAGTCAAAGAATAAATATGGCATGGTAGCCAGAGAATGCGCACAGGTTTATTCTTCTTAGTCTGTGAAGAATGAAATACAAACACTGATCAGCAATGGCTACTAAAATCAGAAAAATGAGAGATAACCAGACACTGCGTGTCCCTGAAGGGGGGGCACCACACTAGCTATACAGCAATGTTGCCAAAAAACCCTAAAACCACCAAGCCAAAACAAACAAAAAACTAACCTCTGGATCCAATTACCAATTTGTAGGAAATAAAAACAACCAAAGAATATGTAAAATTAGACCGTGGGGGAATATAATCTGCAAAATCTTGCAGTGGGAAGTGCTATAGGACAAACAACCTGATCCCTTCAATAAATAAGCTACAAGGGAGGAAAAAAAAAAGATGAAGGAAAAACTTAAGAGACTTAAAAGACATATTAATCAATTCCAATTTGTGAACCTTATTTGGATGCTGATTTACACAAATAAACAAAAACTACTAAAAAAAAAAAACTATGACATTTATGAATCCACTGAAAATATAACTACCAACTGGTATGTTAAGAAAGAGTCCAGCTGGATGCAGCGGCACACACCTGTAGTCCCGTCTACTCAGCAGGCTGAGACAGGAGGATCACCTGAGGTCAGGGGCTGCGATCTGCTAAGATTATGCCTGTGAATAACCACTGCATTCAAACCTGGGTAACATTGCAAGACTCCCTTCTCTAAAACATAAAAATACTTTTTAAAAAATAGTCCATATCTTTTAAAGCTACATACTAAAATATGGACAGATGAAATAATGTTACCTGGGATTTCTTTGAAAACAGGGCAGGAGTTATGGGGTGAAGTGGATAGGACACAGAGAGAACAAGAGTAGCCATGAGCTGGCAATTGTTGAAGCTCATGTTACAGCACCCTGTCTTCCTTCTGTATATATGTATACTCTTCCACCAAAAAAGAAGGCTGAATACAGACTTAACATCCCAGTGCAAGAAGTTCCTGTACACACAAACACAGCCCATACTCCAGCTAACCAGAGGTGTCTATGCTCTTTCATTCCCAAATTAAGCCATGTACCCTCCGCCTACCTGACTTTGCATGGGTACTAGTCTCCATCCAGAGGTTATCCTCTCATCCCTATCTGCCCACCATCTCCCCCAGCTCCAGCTATAGAAGTCCTACTGGTCCCTCAAGGCCCAGCTTAAGTCGTACTTGCTTGGCAAGGTTTCCCCACATTCCCTTCCCCGTTTATCTATGAACTGCCTCTGTGCTATTACTTTTAATGGAAAAAAACCACAATTACATTTACACCAACCTAATAAAGCTGACTGCCCAGCTATAAAATACAGCTGACTATCCAAATATATTTTCAGCTACTAGAGGGCAAAAACCACATATGATCTCTTTATTCCCAACTATGCCTTGCCTGTTGTACATAATTAAGTACTACTGCATAAAATAGAACTGATTTATGTCATGACTTAAAATAACTCCTCAAAAGCTTATGTATTTGTTTGTTGAAATAGGTAATGTGTTCAGTTTTTAAAGTATTAAAAAGGCAGTGAGAAGCTCCCTCACACCCTATCTGCCCAGTTCACTTCTCTCCCAACATGTAATCGCTCACTAGTTTTTTGTTTACCTTTCCAGAGATTTAAAAATGCATATTCAAGTCAATATAAATATATTCTTCCTTCCTCCTCTACACAAATGGGTAGCATAACATACATACGGCTAAACACCTTGCATTTCTTTTTTTACCTAATAAATGCCTTGAAAATTTTTCTGTAAGAACATACATGTAAAGAAGTTCCTTGTTTTTATTATTTTTTTTTACAATTGCACTTTTCCACCACATGGGACGTTGCATTGTTTTTAGTCAGAACCCTCTTGATCAATGTTTCTTATCCTTTACTGTTAAAAGCAGTTGCACAATGAGTGAAACTGCGCGTTGGTCATTTCATGCATGTTTCACTACATCTGTGGTGCAGCTCCCTATTTTTCATATTGTGTATTTGCACTGTTTTTCCTGACCACGTTAGCCTTGGATTTTCTGTATTAGTTCTCTATATGCTGCTTTCTAACTCATTAAATGCAATTTTTACCAACATTAATTCCTTTCTTCTGCTTTCCCTTCAGTTTCATTTATTGTTCCTTTTCTAACTTCTTAAATTAGTCCCATGATGTACAGCATGAATCACAACAGTCTGCATCCTAATTCAGAAGGAGTCCTGAGCAGGTCCTGGTCCCTCGATGCCACTACTTCACCAGGACACATAAACAAAGATAAACAAGCCCCAAATACACAAGTAGTCCATAAAAAAGTTAAGCTAAAAAGAAAACAGGTCCAGCCCCTCCTTCTTATACAATTTTCCCATCCAAGTTCACAATTTTTAAAATCTTACTGGTTTCTTTAATTTTTCTCACTGCAATAGGATATTAAACATATGTAATACAATTTCTGAAATGCTTTGAATGCATAAAATTCAAAGTAGCAGCTGCCATCGGTGGGTGCTACTACTTATAGAAATAAATCAACAACAAATCCCTGCTGTTGTTTAAAGCATATCAAGTACTTTAGGTCTTTATTGAAAGAATATTTCACAAGTACAGTCACGTGCTGCATAATGATGTTTCAGTCAACCGTGGATGGCACATGAAACTGTGGTCCCATGAGATGATAAAACTGTATCTTTACTGTACATTTTCTTTATTTAGATACACAAATACTTAGCACTGTGCTACAAATGCCTACAGCATTCAGTACAGTAACACATTACACAGGTCTGTAGCCTAGGTATGTATTAGGCTATACCAAGTACGTTTGTCTAACTTCATGTTTGCACAACAATGAAATCTCCTAATGACGCATTTCTCAGAATACATCCCCATTGTTAAGTGACTCATATGACTGTAGTGTCTACTTTAGAACTCATGCCATGTATACTTTCAGGAGAAGGGCAAGATTTGGAGAAAGAAGGAAGAGAACACACTGAACATCTGCTATGTGCTAGGCACAGTGCTAAAAATGCTTTCCCTTACATTTTTAATTAAAATCAATCTGGATAGGCTTCTCTGATTTTGGGATAAAAAGTTTCTGTTTGTTACGCTTATTATATTGTAAATCAACAAATAATGAAGTAGAAAATATTTTCACAGAGAAAGCAAATATAAATTTCACTATAAAGAAAAGCATTGATTCCTGCAGTATGTTAATTACTTGTTTTCCAGGACAAATGTTATAGGCAATAATGATGAAGAAACCAGCTAAAGGAAGCCAGACCTCTTCAATTCTGTCTTCTTCAGCAAAACACAAATCCTCCCTTCTTCCTAAAGGTAACTGTCCAATCTAATATCACATTGCCAAGTGCATTACTTTAGCAAGACTACAGTTCTCTCAGCCTCCAGGAACTGTCCTCCCTTGGTTCGAACCCCAGCCCTACCATATAATTAGTTCTGAAACATCAGATGCCTTACTTGATTGCCCCCTGTGGCAGTTTCCTCTTCTGTAAAATGGCAAAATAATACAGTACATCCTCATACGGTCATGATGAAGATGAAACACAATCAGAGCAAAGCCTGATACATACTGAGGTCTTAAGAGCTGACAGCAATGCCAGAATCACCCTTGCTGATCACCGTGCCTGTTCCTATGTCCACACTTCTGCTGAAGCTGTTCTGCCTCAACACTTCCTTGTGCTTTCTTCCATTAAAAATTCACTTTTGATGAATTCAATTTTGATGTCAAGGTCATTCAACGACAACTTCAAGTCTCAACTCCTCCACTTTCTCAGTAACCTTCCTAGCCCTGAACTGTAGGTCTTAGAGTCACAGAACCATCAGGTATCTGAATGTGTTCAATTTAGCACTAATGTGCAGAAGAGACTGCACCCCAATCTTGGTATGTCTAACGCTTATTCCAGTTGTGTCAAAGGTTCCTTAGGGATTATGAGTTCACATCTTTACATGCTCCAGCTCTGGAAAAACATAAAGTTGAATTCCTACCTCATTCTTTTGCATGAACATTCAAGATGGGAAAAAAAAATGTAAAAGTAAAAAACAAAATTGCAAATGTTCTAAGAAAAAAACAGATGAATATTCTTGTAGTCATAAAGTGAAGAAGGCTTTTCTAAGCATGGCATAAAACTCTGAGCCTGAGAAATAAAGAATTTAGTAATTTTTCAAAGTTGACACTTCCATGTGATGAAAATACTATAAGCAAAATTGTAAGACAAAAAGCAAACTGGGAAAACGTAACTGCCACACATACTACAAAGGGTTAATATCCTTTAACCACAGGGATTGCTCCCATTGCACGGCACAGTGCATGATACTGTACACTGCCTCAAAGTATGGCTTTATTCAGTGGGTCCTTCAAGCTGGAGGGGCCCGAGGTTCTGGCTGGGTCTGCTGCATGCCTGGTTGCCTCTCCATCATCAGCCTGCTCACTATACGGGCTAGATAACCCGCAGGTCAATTTCACCCAATAGCCAACAACATGAGTTGTCTAGACACGAGAAGTTTCAAAGGTGATTAAAAGTAAAATATTTCAACATCTCACCACAGCCAGTTATTTAAAGAACTAAAACTCGTTACACCCACGTTTAAGCAAAGAAATATTTCCATTTATTTTGACCCTGTATCCTAGAGAATGAAAGTTCTGTGAGAAACAGAGAGAAAGGAAAACATAACCTCAGGAGCTCAATGACAATGTCCAACATTTGTATACCAGGGTGTGCCACATCGTCCATGTCAAGGCAAGATTTCTTCCCTCTGGTTCTACTGAGATTATCAGTTTCCTTTCCTGCCTGTACACAGGGCCACATCCAAAGGGTCAGTCAAATGCTGGTGAGTGGTGCCATCTGGTGTTTCAGTTAGAGATCTGCACACAAGTGCAGCTGCACTGCAAGGGATGAAACATGGGCATCTTTGCCTCAGTTTATACCTCCCTTCCATTACTCTGTTGCTTTTGGCTACGTTAAGCCAAAAAGTATTAATTAGAGGATGTAAAAAAAAATACTTAAGTTCTTAAAAAGAAAACCTAGACTGTGTGAGGGAAAGGCTGTGCTCCCATAGGTCACTCTCCAAGGGTTCTGGCTGAACATCCTTAATGTTCACTAAGGAAGCCATCATCCATTTATAGGCTTATTTATTCTGCTTAAATTCCCAGTCCATACCACCTATCAGGGTACCTGGTTTTCTGTTGTTATTATTTTTTAATTTGTTGTGTGTTGAGAACGGCCTTTTATTTGTCCTAAGACTATCTTTTTTTTTTTTGAGACTGACTCTTGCTTTGTCATCCAGGTTGGAGTGAAGTGATGTGATTTTGGCTCACTTAAACCTCTGCTTCCCAGGCTCGAAGTGATTCTCCTAACTCTGAGTAGCTGGGATCACAGGCACCCGCTACCACACCCAGCTATTTTTTGTATTTTTAGTAGAGACAGAGTTTCACCATGCTGGCCAGGCTGGTCTCAAACTCCTGACCTCAAGTGATCTGCCTGCCTTGGCCTCCCAAAGTCCTGGGATTACAGGTGTGAGCCACCATGCCTGGCCCGAAGACAACCTTTTTAAAGCTCCAGTAAATACCTCTGGTAATAGTGTTCTGGATTTGGGCTAAGAGAAATACATTTAACATACTTTTATGTTCTATTTTAAAATAATAATCCCTTCTCAGTCTCATCTATCTAGTACAAAGAATGTTAACAGCAATTTCTCAAAATTCTGACTTCAGTCAGACCTTTCTTCAGAGCGGCACACTCATTTTTCTAGCTGGTTTCACATGAAAATAGGATACAGTTTGGCCAGGTGTGGTGGCTCACACCTATAATCCCAGTACTTTGGGAGGCCGAGGCAGGCGGACCACTTGAGGCTAGGAGTCCAAGACCAGCCTAGCCAACATGGCAAAACCCAGTCTCTACTAAAAATACAAAAATTAGCTGGGCATCATGACACAAACCTGTAATCCCAGCTACTCGGGAGACTGAGACACAAGAATCACCTGAACCTGGAAGGCAGAGGTTGCAGTGAACCGAGATTGTGCCAATGCACTCCATCCTGGGCAACAGAGCAAGACTCTGTCTAAAAAAAAAAAAAGATATGATTAGTCCAAAGCTGTATATGCTAGCCACACATCCAAATACTCTACCAACATTACCTTTCTTCCTCATCCTGCTTAATGTAAACACATTACCCAGAAGCTCCACCTTAGTGGAGGCAGATCCAAGATGGCCAAATAGGAACAGCTCTGGAGTGCAGTTCCCAGCCAGAACAACCCAGAGGGTGAGTGATCGCCACATTTCCAAACGAGTTATTACTGCCCACAGATCAGGAGATTCCTGGGCTGAAAAGAGCCACGAGTTTCCAGCATGGCTGTTTCAGCCGGCACAGCGGGTCTCTGTACAAAAACTCACACAAATCTGGGCAGCTGTTTCAACTGGCGCCTGGAACGCCTGGGAGACAGAGCTGCCCATTCAACTGAAAAAGAGGGGGATGAAACAGGGAGCCAGGTGATCTGGCTCGGCAGGTCCCGCCCCTACAAAGACCAGCAATCTGAAACACTCTGGATTGAGAGTTTCACAGCAAGCACAGCTGGACCTGGGACAGTCCAGCTCTGTGGGGAGAAGGGTATCTGTCATTACCGAGGCAGTCCACCACTACTAAGGCAGTCCGCCATTACTGAGGAAGTCCACCACTACTGAGGCAGTCCGCCATTACTGAGGCAGTCCGCCATTACTGAGGCAGTCTGCCATTACTGAAGCAGTCTGCCATTACAGAGGCAGTCTGCCATTACCGAGGCAGTCCGCCACTACCGAGGCAGTCCCCCACTACTGAGGCAGACCGCCATTACCGAGGCAGTCGGCCATTACAGAGGCAGTCTGCCATTACCGAGGCAGTCTGCCATTACCGAGGCAGACCGGTATTACCAAGGGAGGTCTAACTATACCTCTATAAACAAAACCACAAGGAAGTTCACACAGCAGCTGGGCAGAGCCCACAGCAACTCAGCAATGCCTCTGCTGGCAGACTGTGACTAGGCTACCTCCTCGCTGGGCAGGGCATCTCTGAAAAAAGACAGCAGCATGTCAGGAACTTATAAATGAAGCCCCACGTTCCCAGGACAGAGTACCTGGGAAAAAAGGTGGTTATGAGTTCCGCTGCAGCAGACTTAAACGTACCTGCCCAGCAGCTCTGAACAGGAAAACGGAGCTCCTACCTCAGCACTTGAGCTCCCATAAGGGTCAGACTGTCGCCTCAAGCAGCTCCCTGACCCCTGTATATCCAAAGAGACACCTCATAAAGGAGAGCTCAGGCTGACATCTGGCGAGTATCCTTCTGGGACAAAGATAACAGAAGAAGAAACGGGCAGCAACCCTGACTGTTCTGCAGCCACTGCAGATGATCCCAGGCAAGCAGGGCCTGGAGTGGACCTCCAGCAGTCCTACAGCAGAGGGGCCTGACTGTTAGAAGGAAAACTAAAAAACAGAAAGAAATAACTTCATCATCAACAAAAAGGAGGTCCACTCAGAGACCCCATCTTAAAGTCACCAACTACAAAGACCACAGGTAGAATAATCCACAGAGATGGGAAGAAACCAGTGCAAAAAGGATGAAAATTCCCAAAACCAGAACGCCTCTCCTCCTCCAGGGGATCACAACTCCTCGTCAGCAAGGGAACAAAGCTGGATGGAGAATGAGTCTGATGAATTGACAGAAACAGGCTTCAGAAGGTGGGTAATAAGAAACTTCTGTGAGCTAAAAGAACATGTTCTAACCCAATGCAAAGAAAGTAAGAACCCTGAAAAAAGGTTTGACGAAATGCTAATGAGAATAAACAGCTTAGAGAAGAATATAAATGACCTGATAGAGCTGAAAAGCACAACATGAGAACTTCGCAAAGCATACACAAGTTTCAATAGACAAATAGGCCAAGCAGAAGATAGGATATCAGAGGTCGAAGATCAACTCAATGAAATAAAACGAGAAGGCAAGATTAGAGAAAAAAAAGAGTGAAAAGAAATGCACAAAGCCTCCAAGAAATATGGGATCATGTGAAAAGACCTAATCTATGTTCGATAGGAGTACCTGAATGTGACGGAGAGAATGAATCCAAGCTGGAAAACACCCTTCAGGATATTATCGAGGAGAACTTCCCCAACCTAGCAAGGCAGGCCAATACTCAAGCCCAGGAAATACAGACACCACCACAAAGATATTCCTCAA
>CAUYLG010003420.1:0-36184 GCA_963573385.1 Cacajao melanocephalus | reverse complement strand
TGTAACAAGGAGCTTAGAATGAAATGAGGGATATAGCTAGGTCAGTAGATATCTACAAGTATTATTATATTAAGTACTTGGATAATATAGTAATGAGAATGATAATGATTATGAAGGCATGGAGACCACTTACATAGATCTCTGGCTTAGTCTTGGAAGTCACATGTCCACCCCGATTCAAGGGAAGGGGACACAGACACCACCTTTTGGTGGGAGGAGAGTCATATTAAACATCAAATGGAATTGGAGATACTGTCTGTGACTTCATTATGTACTAGACATTGTTCATATTGCTTTCTAGCAAGTTGTTGTTCATTTAATCCTCACTACAATTCATGAGGTAAGTAGTATTATCATTGCCTTCTTTAAACAAGAATCTGAAAGTCGTGGAGCTAAGTAACTTGCCTAAGGTCACATAATAAGTGCCAAAGCTGGACTTCAAACTCAGGCAATCTGGCTGCAGCATCTATGCTCTTAATCAGTGGAGGTGATCAGGTTACTAGGGACATATGCAGAAGACCTGCCTAATGCTGACCCAGGATAGGGAGTAGGGAGTAGGTAAAGAAAAGCTTCCTCGAAGAAGTGTTATCTAAACTAAGTTGTGAAGGATTACCAGACCCTGGTTTGAGACTTGAAGAACTAATAAAATGGACAGCAGTTGCTGGGCTGTAGGTGGATGGCTGGAATGGGAAAATGCCTCATAAAGAGAAAACAGCATGTACAAATCCCCCAGGCAAGCGAGTACAGCATATCCAGGGATAGAATTTAGAGCTGGGGTGGCAAGTTTCAGATGATGAGGCTGGAGAGAGACAGGAATAAAATTAGAAGGGCCTGAGCAATCCAGTGAAGTGTTAGAGAGCTTGGTCACCATACTGAGAGATCACCAGGACGGTGATGTGACTGAATTGACTTTTCTGTTTTCCTCCTAGCAATTAGCCATAGATTTATTTTGCATTCACCTTTTTATTATAGTATAACATGTAAAACTTAAAATTCACCATTTAAATTATTTTTACATGTACAGTTCAGTGACATTAAGTACCTTCACACTGTAGTACCACGATGACCACCATCCATCTCCAGAACTCTTTTCATCCTGCAAAACTGAAACCCCATCCTCATTGAAGACTAACTTCCCATTCACTCCTCCCCTCTAGAGTCCACCATTCTCCTTTCTATATCTATGAACTTGACTACTCTAAGTACCTCATATAAATGAAATCAATATTAGGTGGCCTTTTGTGCTTGCTTAGTTCACTTAGTGTAATGTTCTCAAAGTTAACCCATGTGGTAGCATGTGTCTGAATTTCCTTTCTTTTTAAGACAAAATAATATCCAATTGTATGCGTATACCACACTTTGTTTATTCATTTATCTATTATGAATTGTGCTGTACCTGTATGTACAAGTGCTTTTTTAAAGACCTATAATATCTTTGAGACCTTGTTTTAAATTCTTTTGAGTATATATACAGAATTAAAATTGCTGGATTTTGTAGTAATTCTATTTTTAATTTCTTAAAGAGTTACCGTACTGTTTTCCATAGCAGCTGTACCATTTTACAATCCTACCAATGGTGCACATGATTCCAATTATTCCACATGCTCATCAACATTTATTATTTTCTGTTTTCTTGTTTGTTTGCTCAACTTTAAAAATAGCCATCCTAATGGATATAAGGTGGTATCTCGTTGTGGTTTTGATTTGCCTTTCCCTAGCCATTAGTGATATTGAGCATCTTTTCATGTGCTTATTAGCCATTTGTATACCTTCTTGGGGGCAATGTCTGTGAATTGACATTTTAGAATGATCCCTCTGGGGAGAAGTAAAAGGGTAGAAGGAGGGTCAGAATGGAGGCAGGGAGATCAGGTAGGAAGTAGCGCTAAACTAGCCAAAAGGCGATAAGGTTTCTGTGACGCAACTAATCAAATTGTATGGGGCAGTGGTGGCGGTAGTGAGAAGCTGGAGGTAGCATTCAAAGACTGTTTTACAAATGAAGCATAGCAAAAAGACAAGAAAACTACAGGTTGAGTGGATGATGGCACCATGACTGGTATGCAGTCAGTATATACCTGTGCAGCCATTCTGGCCGTTAACATTTTGAAATTCTTCCATGGCAGCTCCCCCAAGATACCCAAGAGTGCCCCTTCATTGCCCCTCCCATCCAGGTCTTCACAATTCCTAAACTGCCTGTATGCCCCCATAAGCCCCTAAATAATAATGAATGCTGGGCACAGTAGAGGGTAGGGGAATCTTGGGACCTGCTCCAGCTCAGTAGCCAGGGTCCGTTCGGATTTGTCAGCCTCCTTCCTCTCTGATTCACCCCTGGTTAGCAGTATCATTTCTTGACACATGTACTGATGTAGAAAAGATTTTTTTGAAGATATGAAGGAGTTCATCAAAGGTAGTAAGTTTTATTTGGGGCCTGTTTGTGTATTCAGGTGGAGATATTCTAGAGAAAAAGATTTAGGAATTTTCAACATATGATAGTTATAGAATCCAAGAACTTACCATCCAATGGAAATATTTTCCCTCTGCAGTGACACCATTCTTTTATAAAATTATTCACAATTTAGCAACTCTGAACAGGAATAAAACCTCTAACCAGTATTCTAAAGAGGTCAGCTGTGCCTAAAATGCACGTTGGCAGCATGTAGTAACATTCCCAGATTTTGAGAAGCCAGGAATCTAGGAAGGAGTCTTCTTTTTTCCATATAGCAACTTAAGCTTATTTCAAGGTAAGGTTGTTCACTCCCTCCTGGAGTGCCCTTAGCTACAGACAAAGAGAGTGGGATTTACTATGATCATTAGGATTGTGTCCATGATAGATAGCCTACAATATTACCAGAAGCTGATGAGGTTTTTTTTTTGGTTTTGTTTTGTGGGAAACCAGAAGGGATGTCAGTGTGGCTGCCTGCAGGATAAGTAAAGATATCCTACTATGTATTTTATTGGCAATCTTGATAGCATTTTCTCCATTGGTGGTTTATGTGTAATAGAGACCAAACTGCAATTTTCTGACCTGCCAAGATCCATTATGTCTGGTAAATATAGTTTATACTTGACAGAATACACACTTAGGGTGGAAAGCCATGCAAATTAAACTAAGGTTTAGGCTAATTTTTGGTAGCGAAAATTATTCTCCCTTGGTGACCTTATTCAGCATGAAATAAAACAACCAGAAAGCTATTCATGCAGTCCACTCTTTCTTTAATCAACATAATGAAAGCCTTTGGATAGCCCAGCTCCTGATTCTCATAGCTCATGTCTTTCATGAAGCCTAATCTTTTATGGTCATAAGAAGCTTTTTTTGCATTAATTGATTAGAGATTAGGTAATAAAATGCCTTATTTAAAGTAACTGTTCTTAGTCTACTTTGAGATCTGTGCAAATCATATCTGTCTATGGATTTATGGAGACTATATCACCACAGTCTTCATACGTTCACATAAATGATATTTTAAAGATATTTACCCATTGTCTGGGTTACCAAAATAAGTCTCATGTTATAATGGTGTCTGCTGACAAGCTGAGCAGTAGTTTTGACGGAGCTAAAGAAGAAAAGCCAAGCTTTAGTAATATTGACCATGAGTTAGGAGTAATCTCATTGACTGTTTAGTACAGCTAATTCTATTTTCTGGTGATAATTTGCATTAACATATTTAGTTTATGTAGCTTAGTCTCCAATATTATCTTGATAATCCCATCTTCATTCACAGTGGAACAGAAAAGGCAGAGTTGGACTCTTAGGTCAAGGTAACAAACTTGTTCTACCTGCTGTCTCTTAAATTCTTTTCTTTTAAAAAATGTTTTAAAATAAACAAAAATTGTGTATATTTATCATGTAAAATATGATGTTTTGAAATATGAATATTTTATGGAATGGCTAAATGGGGCTAAATAATACAGACTGAGTATCCCTTATCTGAAATGGCACTGGAAGTATTTTGGGTTTCAGATTTTTGGAGATTTTGGAATATTTGTATTACCAGCTGAGCATCCCAGATCTAAAAATCCAAAATGATCCAATGAACATTTTTTTTTTGAGTGTCACATTGGTGTCCAACAATTTTCAGATTTTTGAGTATTTGTGATATTGGATTATCAGATTGGGCTGCTCAACCTGTATGTGCATTGTGTGTGTGTGGTGAGACTACTCAAAATACACTCTTAGTGATTTCCAAGAATACAATATCTTGTTATTATCTATAGTCTCCATGTTGTACAATAGTTTTCTTGAACTTATTTCTCCCATTTAACTGAAATTTTGAATCCTTTGACCAATATCCTTCAAATCCACTTCTACCCCCAGCATCCCCTAGTAACCACCATTCTCCTCTCTGCTTCAATGCGTTTAACTTTTTTAGGATCCACATATAAGTGAGATCATGCAGTAATTGTCTTTCTTTGTCTAGCATATTTCACTTAACATAATCTCTAGCTTCATCCATGTTGTTGCAAATGACAAGATGTCCTTTATTAAGGCTAAATAGTATTTCATAGTGTACATATACACCACACTTTCTTCATTCATTCATTCACTGATGGAAGCATAGACTGATTCCATACTTTGGTTATTGTGAATAATTGCTGCATAGGAGTGCAGATATCTCTCCTACATACTGATTTCATTTCTTTTGGATACATTTATTTCTTTTGGTGGGATTGCTAGATTATATGATAACTATATTTTTAATTAAGGAATCTCCATACTGTTTTCTAACTTAAATTCCCACTGATACGTGCAATGGTTCCTTTTTTTCCACATCATTCTGAATACTTACCTTCCACCGTTTTTATAATAGCCATTCTAACAGGTGTGAAGTGATATCTTATTTTGGTTTTAATTTACATTCCCTGATGATAGTGGTGTTAAACATTTTTTGTACACCTGTTGACCATTTATTCTTCTTTTGAAATATGTCTGTTCAGGTCCTTTGCCCATATTCAATTGGGTTGTTTTCTTACTAATGAGTTGTTTGAGTCCTTACATGTTTTTTGTACTAGCCTCTTATCAGATGCATGGTTTGCAAATATTTTCTCCCATTCTATAGATTATCTTTTCACTCTGTTTACTGTTTCTTTTGCTGTGCAGAAGCTTTTTAATTTGATGTAATACCAATTATTTATTTTTGCTTTTGTTGCCTGTGCTTTTGTGGTAACATCCAAAAAGCCATTGCCCAGACTAATGACATGGAGCTTTTTCCCTATGTTTCCTTCTAGTTGGTTTCATTGTTTCAGGTCTTATGTTGAAGCCTTTAATCCACTTTGAGTTGATTTTATATATGGTGTGAGATAAGGTCTAATTTTTTTCTTCTGTTGTGGATATTCAATTTTCCCAACACTATTTATTGTGGAGACTGTCCTTTCTGCATTGTGTGTTCTTGGTTCCTTTGTTAATAATCAATTGACTGTAAATGTGCGGATTTATTTCTGGGCTTTCTATTCTGTTCCATTAGTCTATGTATCTTTATGGCTCTCAAATATTGTGAGACAGCACAGGACATACCCTCCTCACACTTGCCATTAATAGCCCAGTGCAGCCAGAATGAACAGAGTGTTACAGAAAGTGCTGCAACAAAAAGAGAGTGATAATTTTAATTTAAAAAAGCATTCTGAGAAACTGAAGTTTAAATAAACCATTTATTTAATGGCTTTAATGTGGTCACTAGAAAACACAAAGGTCTGGGCCATTGGGATTGCAATTCATTCTTTGGAATCTTTGCCTTCAGAGGGCAGAAGGAAGTCAAGTATGTGGGAGGTAAGAGTCCAAATGTTCTGTATTACTCTCATCTTTCTGTGAATGACACGATCCTTCTTTTCATTGGCAGTCATATATTTTGTCAACTTGTAAAAAAAATTACTCTACAAAGATGAAAATTGACCTTATAAAGATTCTTTACATGTATCACATTTGAGAAGAATGTGTTCCTGACTGAAGAACCTTGCCTTGGTTTGTTGACTCTGGGCTTACACTGTGTCCAGTTACGGCTCCTTGGATAAAGGCCCTGTGTTGTTTCTCAGAGTCACCTCACTCAGCTTTCTGGAGGGCAGTTGATTCCATGAAAATACTTGTCTCCGTGATCACTCAGTGGGGGCTGAATGTGTGGCTCTTCACAACAGAGTGCACAGAGGATTACTACTACTCCTCCAATGCTGCTGTTATGATTAATTTTCAAAAGATACAATGTCATTATCAACCTTGATCTGCTCTGCTTTTGTCTTTTAGTGATTGGTTGGATGAGAATGTGCCCAGGCATGCTTTAATCACTGGAAGGGCATCAAGGCTTAATCTCCCAAAGGGGTTTCTCCTATTTTTTCCTGAAACATGGTTGGCATTACTCAAGTGGCATTCAAAATAAAATTCAAATCAAACCAAAAAAGAGATGTGCTCTCTCTCTTTTGTGCCTTCTTTTGGGCTTGATTCTCAGAAGTAGAGCATATCCGAGAAAAGTAGGCTTTTGAGTTCCAGGCATACTAGTTCTACACTCTCCACTTAGAGCTAGCACACTCCCCTGACCTTGAAAAGGTGACTAGATACACATCACTGAGATTAAATAAGGCACCACAGAAGAATAACTACAGGAAGAGCAAGTAAGTGCAATCCGCTCTGGTATGAAGTGTGACCAACCTGAATTAAACCATATTTCTAGTCCACCCTCAGCTCTAAACTTTTCAGAGCTCTTGTTCAATGACGCCACCCCAGTATATCCTTGGCTGACTCTCATAATTGCCTCATTATTGCTGCTTTTGTGCATAATATGCATCTTTGGATTCATAGCCCAACTATCTCAGCCGGTTCTCCTCTGTAGTTTGTTTCACAGGCAAATGTAGTCATTGCCCCTCGGCCCATACAACATGGGGGATCTGGATGGAAATGAAAGGCAGACTTGGCTCACCAGAGGGCTGCTTGGCATCACTTGTATGCCACAAACATTGTCGCCTCATAACACTGACAATAGTTGCTGATGAGTAGATTTGAACCCATTCCCAAAAGTGCGTTGCCTCCACACCAAATGAATTAGAGCCATTTGTGTTATTTTGCTTATGTGTTCTTTTTCTTTTCCCTGGTGTGTATTCAGATTCCCATATAAGTTTTCCTTAAGAGTTACATTAGATGACTCTAGCCAGACTGTCCAATTATTTGAGAACTCTTTTTGTAACTCTAAATCTAGGGTAGTGCCTGGTAGTCAATAATTATTTATCAAATGAAAGAATATTTTTCAACACCTACTGGCAATAAAGAAATAATTGTATTGCTAAAACAGTGTGAAAACACGATGAATTGAACTGAATTGGTAGGAATAAAATATAAACTGCATAACTGTAAGAAATAGTACCATACAACAGTAGTACTGATGATATTTTATTTTGCTTTATTTTATTTTAATTTATTTTCTGGGGCTGCCCGATACAGAAAGTTCCTTGTGAAAGGAGAAGATTGGAATCCAATTAGTAAATTAGAATTGATGAGTTAGTTAAGGGCTTTAGCATCCTACCATGGGCTGTGTTTTTTCCCCCTGAACCTATGGGCATTTCTGATTGAAGAGGATGGCTGGAAGCTGGCATGTTTGAAGGCCTAGGGAAAGAGCCTGGGTTTCCTGTGTCAGTTGATACTAGCTTTACCAGAAATGCTACATGATAGGGAGGCAGTGGGGGACAGAAGAAAAGACATCATTATTCTTTGTCTCTTCTTTTCCCTGGGGGAAATGTTGGCACCCAAATATTCAACAGTAAGTTGACATGTGGCAAGTGGCCTAGCCAAAGGATCTGTGGTGATCGGGAGTCATAAATCAGACATGAGAGGGAGAGACCATATGGTGCAGAAAGAAAGTGATGATGCGATTCTTTCAGCTGTAGCCATTCACATGCACTCTCTCACCCAGTAGGGAGAGGGGCTCCTTTCCACTTATTCTTTTCTACTTCCCCACTGAACCTGCAGGAATGTCAGCTGAAATACCTTGCTCTTTTCCACACATTTCTGAATCAGCAAGATGTCGGTGACCTGTAGGGGATTCGGGTGAGAGCCAGAGAAATGATTAAAGAGCCAGGGATGCCGATGATCCAGTGAGTGTTTCCTCTCCGCACCACTAGAACTGACTTATGGGAAGACAGTCAAATAACTAGATGTGTGTTGTTTGGCCCAGGGCGGACAAGAAGGTATGGGGTAACTTGTCTCCAGTGGAGTTGCCAACAGCCAATAAATTATTGTGTCTTTCCTTCTCCAAATGGACTGTCAGTATACATATATATATTTTCAAGTTTTATTGAAAATAGTTACCTCAAATTTATTTGCACTCATTTTCCCAAGAGTCTGAGGAATCACATTCTCATTGCTGCAGGCCCCCACAAGTTTTAACACAGCCTCTGCCGCGCCACACAACTCTACTTACCCAGAGAAATTGCCTTCCCTCTTTTCCCACAACTTGTCTGGAGATGAAGACGATGCTATTGAAATCCCTTTTCTTAGAGACATGTCACCTCCCTTGCTGGTTTCTGGTTTTCCTCTTGGGTGTGTGAGCAAAGTCATTTTATTAAACCATTTGTCAGGGGGCAGATGGGAAGTCTGTGTTTCCCATTAGTTAGCAGAAAGTGACCCCGGCAGCTGTGGAGGGAATTGGTCAAGCCATTGCTACCAACCAGATCAGGGTGGAGAAGGAGGCCGGGCTTTTCTCAGTTGTCACAAAGTCCCAGGCAGCTCCCCAGGAGCCCTGGAGCCGATGAGGCCCTGTTTTTATTGGCCATGCCTGTGGTAGGCTGACATCCTTCTCTCTGAGTTTCGGGCCAGCCAGGGAAGGGGACAGAGGCCATTATTATTGGGAAGCTTTTGTACCTTGCCCATAACACTCCATATCCCTGTTTAATTAATTTCCTTAGTTTGTGGAGGGAAAAGATGAAATAAATAAGGCCAACTGACCACTTCATAATTTGTTTCTGAAGCTTGGCTGGACATAAAAGTCTCCCTTCCAAAACCACACGGCATAATTTATTTTACGATTCCCTCTCGGCACCAGGTCTGGGCTAACCTTGAGTTTGGAGGCTGTGCCTTCACTTCCTGGTGCTGGTGGTCACAGTGTGTCCTTTCTTGGCAGTGGCGATGGGCCCAACAAAACAGA
The DNA here is from genome assembly GCA_963573385.1 of Cacajao melanocephalus. Lineage (NCBI taxonomy): Eukaryota > Metazoa > Chordata > Mammalia > Primates > Pitheciidae > Cacajao > Cacajao melanocephalus. The sequence goes on along the minus strand of CAUYLG010003420.1, from coordinate 27,068 downwards.
CCTCTGAAAGGCGAGCAGATTAATCATTCTGAAGGCATGCTCGCCTCAACAGTTCCCCTGCAGGATGTCTGAGAACCAGAGAGAGGGGACTGTTGTAGTTCACAAGGGGCAGAGGGAAATGCCTGAAGACTCACAAAAATCAGGGGTGAACAACAAAAAAAGAATGAGAGCTTTTAAATTGTACATGGTGGAGTTTTCACTAAACCAAAAAGTATTACCCAAAAATATATTGCCACTCCTAGAGCACAAACTGTGATGAGTCCAACCTTTTTATTACAATCAGGCTTTCTCTAAATATATTATGCCCTGCAGGTCAAAATGATTTACTTCTCTATTTTGGGACATCTGAGTTCTATTCTGTTGCCAGTATGTTTTCAGCTGTGCCAGAACTGAGCAGGTCTGCGGCTCCTTTGTAACATCAAAACGGAGACATTTATCATTGAGATTTATCATGGGACAGCCTGCCAGATGGTTTTGGGTATTTTAAAGGTGAACTGTTTGGGCCTTGATTAGCTCATGTGGACTTGTAGCTAAAGACAACTCTATCAGCTGCTCAGTGGAAAGACACTGACATACCCCTCCTCCCCCCAACTCCCTCCCTCTGTTCTTCTAGTAATGCAGAAAATATTAATGTAATGGCAGATGTGGCATAGATTGTCATTTCAGGAAGAAAACCAAGCCATAACCAATTCCACTGATTGCATTCTAATTATAATGTGACCTCCTGTTGCTTTGCATAGAGGCAGTATTCATTTCAGTACACCACTGTAAAACTTGCCTAGTCAACGACCCTCAAAGGGGCAATTGTAAGATTTAAGCTTGAATTTTTTTGCTCATACCAAAGTCCTTTATTCTGCCAAGCCTCTGCTGATTGGGCCAGAAAAAATGCATTTGATTATATAGACTAAACTTATTGGGAACAGAACCTCTGTGCTTTGAAATGCTTTTCATTCAAATTGCATTCAGACATTCAATCAACATTGATTATGATATGGATTGGCAACAGGGAGTGCCTTGGGTTTTTGGTCTGGCTTGAAAGTTTGCTGAGCTCGGTACCAGATAACAACTGGGTAGTCAGCTGAGTTTCTTTAACCTTTTCCATGAGTTTCCCAGAAAAGGATGGTTTCTCTTTAGAGGCCGGGAGTTCCTTATTCCCACTTGATTCAGTATTCCAAGATCATTTCTTACTTGTAAAATTTGGGTCTTTGGGGCTTCCAATTTTTTTTTAATTGTACTTTAAGTTCTGGAGTATGTGTGCAGAATGTGCTGGTTTGTTACATAGGTATACATGTGCCATGGTGGCTTGCTGCACCAATCAACCCATCATCTGCATTAGATATTCCTCCTAATGCTATGCCTCCCATAGGCCCCATCCGCCAACAGGCCCTGGTGTGTGATGTTCCCCTCTCTGTGTCCACGTGTTCTTATCGTTCAGCTCCCACTGAGTAAGATCATGTGGTGTTTGGTTTTCTGTTCCTGTGTTATTTGCTGAAAACAATGTTTTCCAGCTTCATCCATGTCCCTGCAGAGGGACATGGCTGCAAAGTATTCCATGGTTTATATGTACCACATTTTCTTTAGCCAGTCTGTCATCGATGGGCATTTGAGTTGGTTCCAAGTCTTTGCTATTGTGAATAGTGCTGCAATAAACACACGTGTCCATGTGTCTTTATAGTAGAATGATTTATAATCCTTTGGATATATACCCAGCAATGGGATTGCTGGGTCAATTGGTACTTTGGTTCTAGATCCTTGAGGAATCACCACACTGTCTTCCACAATGATTGAACTAACTTCCATTCCCACCAACAGTGTAGAAACATACCTATTTCTCCACATCCTTTCCAGCATCTGTAGTTTCCTGACTTTTTTTTTTTTTTTTTTTTTGAAACAGCGTCTCACTCTGTTGCCAGGCTGGAGTGCAGAGGTGTGATCTTGGCTCACTGCAACCTCCGCATCCTGGGTTCAAGCGATTCTCTTGCCTCAGCCTCCTGAGTAATTGGGACTACAGGTGCATGCCACCATGTCCAGCTAATTTTTGTATTTTTAGTACAGATGGAGTTTCACCATGTTGGCCAGGTTGGTCTCAATCTCTTGACCTCATGATCTGCCTGCCTCAGCCTCCCAAAGTGCTGGGATTACAGGTGTGAGCTACTGCACTCAGCCTGTTTCCTGACTTTTTGATGATTGGCATTCTAATTGGCATGAGATGGCATCTCATTGTGGTTTTGATTTGCATTTCTCTAATGACCAGTGATGATGAGCTTTTTTTAATATGTTTGTTGGCCACATAAATGTCTTTTTTTTTTTTTTTAAATGTCTGTTCATATCCTTTGGCCACTTTTTGATGGGGTTGTTCATTTTTTTCTTGTAAATTTGTTTAAGTTCCTTGTAGATTCTGGATATTAGCCCTTTGTCAGATAGAGAGATTGCAAAAATTTTCTCCCATTCTATAGGTTGCCTGTTTACTCTGATGATAGTTTCTTTTGCTGTGCAGAAGCTCTTTCGTTTAATTACATCTCATTTGTCAATTTTGACTTTTGTTGCCATTGCTTTTGGCGTTTTAGCCATGAAGTCTTTGCCCATGCCTATGTACTGAATGGTTTTGCCTAGGTTTTCTTCTAGAGTTTTTATGGTTTTAGGACTTACGTTTAAGTCTTTAATCCATCTTGAGTTAATTTTTGTATAAGGTGTAAGGAAGGGGTCCATTTTCAGTTTTCTGCATATGACTAGCCAGTTTTCCCAACACCATTTATTAAACAGGAAATCCTTTCCCCATTGCTTATTTTTCTCAGGTTTGTCAAAGATCAGATGGTTGTAGATGTGTGACATTATTTCTGAGGCCTTTGTTCTGTTCCATTGGTCTATATATCTGTTTTGGTACCGGTACCATGCTGCTTTAGTTACCGTAGCCTTGTAGTATAGTTTGAAGTCAGGTAGCATGATGCCTCCAGCTTTGTTCTTTTTTCTTAGGATTGTCTTGGCTATACGGGCCCTTTTTTGGTTCCATATGAAATTTAAAGTAGTTTTGTTCCAATTCTGCGAAGAAAGTCAATGGTAGCTTGATAGGGATAGCATTGAATCTATAAATTACTGTAGGCACTATGGCCATTTTCACAACATTGACTCTTTCTAACCATGATCATGGAATGTTTTTCCATTTGTTTGTGTCCTCTCTTACTTCCTTGAGCAGTGGTTTGTTGTTCTCCTTGAAGAGGTCCTTCACATCCCTTGTAAGTTGTAGTCCTAGGTATTTACTTCTCTTTATAGCAGTTGTGAATGGGAGTTCACACATGATTTGGCTCTGTTTGTCTATTATTGGTGTATAGGAATGCTGGTGATTTTTGCACATTGATTTTGTATCCTGAGACTTTGCTGAAGTTGCTTATCAGCTTAAGGAGATTTTTGGGCTGAGACAATGGAGTTTTCTAAATATACAATCATGTCATCTACAAACAGGGACAATTTGACTTCCTCTCTTCCTATTTGAATAATTTTTATTTCTTTCTCTTGCCTAATTGCCCTGGCCAGAACTTCCAATAATATGTTGAATAGGAGTGGTGAGAGAAGGTATTCTTTTCTTGTGCCAGTTTTCAAAAGGAATGCTTCCAACTTTTGCCCATTCGCTATGATAGTGGCTATGGATTTTTGCATAAATAGCTCTTATTATTTTTTGAGAAACATTCCATCAATACCTAGTTTATTTAGAGTTTTTAGCTTAATGGGGTGTTGAATTTCATGGAAGGCCTTTTCTGTATCTATTGAGATAATCATGTGGCTTTTGTCATTGGTTCTGTTAATGTGATGGATTACATTTATTGATTTGTGTACATTGAACCAGCCTTGCATCCTGGGAATGAAGCTGACTTGATCATGGTGGATAAGCTTTTTGATGTGCTGCTGGATTTGGTTTGCCAGTATTTTATTGAGGATTTTCACATTGATGTTCATCAGGGATATTGGCCTGAAATTTTCTGTTTTTGGTATGTCTCTGCCAGATTTTGGTATCAGGATGATGGTGGCCTCATAAAATGAGTTAGGAAGAAGTACCTCTTTTTCTGTTGTTTGGAATAGTTTCAGAAGGAATGGTACCAGCTCTTCTTTGTACCTCTGGTAGAATTCGGCTTTGAATCTGTCTAGTCCTGGGCTTTTTTTTGGTTGGTAGGCTGTTAATTACTGCTCAATTTTAGAACTTGTTATTGGTCTATTCAGGGATTTGACTTCTTCCTGGTTTAGTCTTGGGTGTATATGTGTAGGAATTTATCAATTTCTTCTAGATTTTCTAGTTTATTTGCATAGAGCTGTTTATAGTATTCTTTGATGATAGTTTGTATTTCTGTGGGATCAGTGGTGATCTCCCATTTATCGTTTTTTATTGTGTGTTTTTGATTCTTCTCTCTTGTCTTCTTTATTAGTCTGGCTAGCAGTCTATCTATTTTGTTAGTCTTTTCAAAAAACCAGCTCCTGGATTCATTGACTTTTTTTGAAGGGTTTTTTGTGTCTCTGTCTCCCTCAGTTCTATTCTGATCGTAGTTATTTTTTGCCTTCTGCTAGCTTTTGAATTTGTTTGCTCTTGCTTCTCTAGTTCTTTTAATTGTGATGTTAAGGTATCAATTTTAGATCTTTCCTGCTTTCTCTTGTGGGCATTTAGTACTATAAATTTCCCTCTAAACACTGCTTTAGCTGTCTCTCTGATATTCTGGTACATTGTGTCTTTGTTCTCATTAATTTCAAAGGACCCATTTATTTCTGCCTTAATTTCGTTGTTTACCCAGTAGTCATTCAGAAGGAAGTTGTTCAGTTTCCATGTAGTTGTGTGGTTTTGAGTGAGTTTCTTAATCCTGAGTTCTAATTTGATTGCCCTGTGGTCTGAATGACTGATTGTTAAGATTTCTGTTCTTTTGCATTTGCTGAGGAGTGTTTTATTTCCAATTATGTGGTCAGTTTTAGAATAAGTGAGCTGTGGTGCTGAGAAGAATGTATATTCTGTTGATTTAAGGTGGAGAGTTCTGTAGATGTCTATTAGGTCCACTTGATTCAGAGCTGAGTTCCAGTCCTGAATATCCTTGTTAATTTTCTGTCTCATTGATCTGTCTAATATTGACAGTGGGATGTTAAAGTCTCCCAGTATTATTGTGTGGAAGTCTAAGTCTCTTTTTAGGTCTCTAAGAACTTGCTTTATTAATCTGAGTGCTCCTGTATTGGGTACATATATATTTAGGATAGTTAGCTCTTCTTGCTGCATTGACCCCTTTACCATTATGTAATGCCCTTTCTGTCTTTTTTGATCTTTGTTGGTTTAAAGTCTTAGAGACTAGGATTGCAGCCTCTGCTTTTTTTTTTTTTTTCTTTTCATTTGCTTGGTAAATATTCCTCCATCCCTTTCTTTTGAGCCTGTGTGTGTCTCTGCATGTGAGATGAGTCTCCTGAATACAGCATACCGATGGGTCTTGACTCTTTATCCAATTTTCCATTCTGTGTCTTTTAATTGGGGCACTTAGTCCATTTACATTTAAGGTTAATATTGTTATGTGTGAATTTGATCCTGTCAGTATGATGCCAGCTGGTTACTCTGCCTGTTAGTTGATGCAGTTTCTTCACAGTGTTGATGGTCTTTACAATTTGGTATGTTTTGCAATGGTTGGTACTGTTTTTTTCTTTCCATATTGAGTGCTTCCTTCAGGAGCTCTTGTAAGGCAGGCCTGGTGTGACAAAATCTCTCAGCATTTGCTTGTCTGTAAAGGATTTTATTTCTCCCTCGCTTATGAAGTTTAGTTTGATTGGATATGAAATTCTGGATTGAAAATTTTTTTCTTTAAGAATGTTGAATATCGACCCCCACACTCTTCTGGCTTGTAGGATTTCTGCTGAGAGATCTGCTGTTAGTCTGATGGACTTCCTTTGTGGAAGTCCCAACTTTTCTCTCTGATGGCCCATAACTTTTTTTTCTTCATTTCAACCTTGAATCTGACAATTATGTGTCTTAGGTTTGGTCTTCTCAAGGAATATCTTTGTAGTTTCTATGTATTTTCTGAATTTGAATGTTGGCCTGTCTTGCTAGGTGGGGAAGTTCTCCTAGATAATATCCTGAAGAGTGTTTTCCAACTTGGTTCCATTCTCCCCATCACTTTCAGGTACACCAATCAAATGTAGGTTTGGTCTTTGTTCATTCCTTTTGATTCTTTTTTCTCTAATCTTATCTTCACATGTTATTTCATTAAGTTGATCTTTAATCACTGATATCCTCTTTTCTTCTTGATCGATTCTGCTGTTGATACTTGTGTATGCTTCATGAGGTTCTTGTACTGTGTTTTTCAGCTCCATCAGGCCATTTGTGTTCTTCTATAAACTGGTTTTTCTGGATACCAATTCCTCTAACCTTTTTTCAAGGCTCTGATCTTCCTTGCATTGGGTTAGAAACATGTTCCTTTATCTCAGAGGAGTTTGTTATTACCCACCTTCTGAAGTCTACTTCTGTCAATTTGTCAAATTAATTCTCCATTCAGTTTTGTTCCCTTGATGGCAAGAGGTTGTGATCCTTTGGAGGAGAACAGGTGTTCTGGTTTTTGGAATTTTCAGCCTTTTTGCACTGGTTTTTCTCATCTTTGTAGATTAATCTACCTTTGGTCTTTGATACTGGTGACCTTTGAATGGGGTGTTTGTGTGGACGTCCTTTTTGTTGATGTTGATGCTGTTCCTTTTTGTTCGTTTGTTTTCCTTCTAACACTCAGGCCTCTCTGCCTCAGGTCTGTTGGAGTTTGCTGGAGGTCCACTCTAGACCCTGTTTGCCTGGGTATCACCAGTGGAGGCTGAAGAACAGCAAAGATTGCTGCCTGTTCCTTCCTCTGGAAGCTTTGTCCCAGAGGAGCACTGGCTTGATGCCAGCTGGAACTCTCCTGTATGAGGTGTCTGTCAACCCCTGCTGGGAGGTGTCTGTCAACCCCTGCTCGCCATCAGGAGGCATGGGAGTCAGGGACCCATTTGAGGAGGCATTATGTCCCTTATCAGAACGTGAGTGCTGTGTTGGGAGATCCACTGCTCTCTTCAGAGCTGACAGGTAGGAATGTTTACGTCTGCTGAAGCTGTACCCACAGTTGCCCCTTACCCCAAGTGCTCTGTCCCAGGGAGATGGAAGTTTTAGCTATAAGCCCCTGATAGGGCTGCTGCCTTTTTTTCAGAGATGCTCTGTCCAGAGAGGAGGAATCTAGAGAGGTAGTCTGGCTACAGCAGCTTTGCTGAGCTGCCATGGGCTCTGCCCAGTTTGAACTTCCCAGTGGCTTTGTTTTCACTGTGAGGGGAAAACCGCCTTCTCAAGCCTTAGTAATGGTGGACACCCCTTCCCCCACCAAGCTCGAGCATCCCAGGTCCACTTCAGACTGATGTGCTGACAGTGAGAATTTCAAGCTAGTGGATCTTAGCTTGCTGGGCTCTGGGGGGTGGGATCTGCTAAGCTAGACCATTTGGCTCCCTGGCTTCAGCTCCCTTTCTAGAGGAGTGAACGATTCTGTCTCGCTGGCATTCCAGGCACCACCGGGGTATGAAAAAATACTCCTGCAGCTAACTCAGTGTCTGCCCAAATGGCCACTCAGTTTTGTGTTTGAAACCCTGGGCCCCAGTGGTATAGGCACCTGAGGGAATCTCGTGGTCTGCGGGATGCAAAGACCCTGGGAAAACCATAGTATCTGGTCCAAAGTGCACCATTCCTCACGGCATACTCCCTCTTGGCTTCCCTTGGCTAGAATGGAGTTCCCTGAATGCTTGTGCTTCCTGGGTGAGGTGATGCCCCACCCTTCTCAGCTCACCTTCCATGGGCTGTACCACTGTCTAACCAGTCCCAATGAAATGAACCAGGTACCTCATTTGGAAATGCAGAAATCATCTACCTTCTGTCTTGGTCTCACTGGCAGCTAGAGACCAGAGGTGTTCTTATTTGGCCATCGTGCCAGCCACTTCAGGAAGAGGGGCTTCCGAATTGAATTAACCTCTGAGAGCTTTGGGAAATGTGCACTCATTTATGTTTATGTTAATAAAGTGAGTCCTTGACTTTGTGCATGAAAATGTAGGAGAATGCATCTTAGATACAGATTTCAGGTCTAAAATTGTGTGTAATGGAAGAAAGTGATCATCACTAATTCTGGTCATAGCTGTTGTTTGTGTAATTTAGGGGGCTAGGCTCAGTTTTCACATCTGCAAAATGAAATAAAAGATAATACCAAGGTTTAACTTACAGTATAGTTGATTTGAAAATACTAACAGTATAAAATTGTTATTATTATTATTTACATGTCATTGTATGTTCTTGTGTTTTAGAGGGGCCTTTGCCTGCATCTAGACCTCTCTCTGTCTCTGGAAAAATCCTGGTGTGATCAGTTTTCCAAGTATTTGGGTCTTGGCAGACCTCGCAGACAAACTAAAGTTTTTGTTTTGACTTGAAGGTCCTCTTCTGGCCCTTCTAAATAACTTTAACCTAAAAGTCAGGCTAGAATTCCCACAAAAAGAGAAGAGTTGCCAGAGCTTCCTCTTTCCAAGCTGATAAAATTGATGGAGATAGCTTCATTTTCTTTATCCAGTCACTTGCCATGAGCTGTCATTGTGTTCAGATGTCTCTAAAATACAGATTTCCAGCCTTCACAGCATTCCTGAAATTTAGCATTGCTAAGTATATCATCACTTTGAGTAGTATTCTGGGATCTTTAGTTCAGTACATTCTTTTTTTCTCCCCAGACAACTGCAACTCTGTTCTCTCTTTCTCTTAACTACTCCTCTAATTCCAGTTGTTAGAGTTCAAACCTTGGAACTTTTTTTTTCTCCCTTTTCTTTACTTCCCATTTAGACCTAGTTGCCAGGTCCTGTGAATTATACCACTTGAAAACATCCATTCTTCCTAAAGTTACTGCTTTTTCATTGAATCTAATCATTTCCTTCATGGCCTATGTAATTTAGTCTTTCCACCAACCCCGTCATCCTACCATGATGTGGCAGCAGCTTCTAAGATGCTTCTGTTAATACTTGTTATCTGGTATTCATACCCTTGTGACATCTCCTCCCATTATGTGTGGATGGGACCTGTGATTTGCTTGTAATCAGCAGATTATGGAAAAAGTAATGGGACATTACTTTCATGATTAAGTGACATAGGATTGTGACTTCTGACTTAGTAGCAAACTTTTTCCCTGCTGGCCTTGATGAAGTAAGAAGCTGCACTGGAGAGGCTCGCATGGGAAGCAGCAGAGGGTGGCCTCTGGCCAACAGCCAGTAAGGAATTATGACCCTTTACCCAAGAACCCACAAGAAACTGAATCCTGTCAACAACCATATGACCTTGGAAGCTTCCCCAGTCAAGCCTCGGATGAGACCCCAGCCTTGGCCTGTACTTTGATAGCAGTCTTGTGAGATACCTGAAACAGGACATAGCTAAGCTGCTTCCAGATTCCTGACCCACAGAAACTGTGAGATAACAAATATGCATTATTTTAAGCTGTTAGATTTGTGGTAATTTGTTACATAATAGTAGACAGCTGTATCCTAGAACAGCCAGATTATTGCCTGGCAATGTCAGTCTTTTGCTCAGAAATACTCAGTGTCTTCATGATTCTTTGTCTTTGGCCTTGAACTACCTATTCTTTTCCAGTTCTTCCTGAGCACAATTACCTCTGTACTGTTCATATTTCTGGCTTTCTGCCTTTTACCCTTTGCCGACATTGTTACCATTTCCTGGATTCTCTTTATGACTAAATCTCATCTTTTATAAAGGCCCACTTAAATGTTGCCTCTTTCATAAAACCTTTTGTGATCCCTGAAGCTGTAGAGATCTCTGAGTGGCCATCTTTCTATACCTCAGGCTCCTTTTCATTTTCTACCTCATAGGGAACTAGCTTCAGAACATTGCTCTATCTACACTACAGGCTGAGTAGCCCTTATCAAAAATACTTCAGAAGTGTTTAGAATTTGGGATTTTTGGGGAGATTTTGGAATATCTGCATTATATGCTTACTGGTCGAGCATCCCCGATCTGAAAATCCTTTGAGGATTGTGTCGGTGCATTAAACATTTTGGGTTTTGGAGCATTTCAGATTTTGAATTTTCAGCTTAGGGGTACTCATCCTGTGCTAGGCTGCAGATTGTATGAAGGAAGCTTCTCCTGATTCATCTTTCCATGCCTTTGAACTTCCAATATAATGACTTAATGGTTGGTACACTCTCAGTGGTTGAGACTCAATAGATGGTACGCTCTAATGACTCAGGATGGTATGCTCTTCTTGTTCATGAAGAGCAAGCCAGTTTGCCCACAAGACAGCAAAATAGAAGCGGTTTGTGGAATTATTGGTTTATTTACTTGCTTATTCTTTCATTCATTCATTTACCACATGCTGGGCATTGTCCTAGGGACTGACATGGACTCATAGGCATCATGCTTCAAAAGGGACCTTGTTCTTGGGGTTATATGTTTAACCATCACCATCTTGAGACTTTTAATCATTTTATTCTTGAACCTCTGTTTTCTAAGTGAAGTCCCAGAAGATTGGTTTGTGCTGGGGCTTGGGGAATTTGCCTGTGCCTTCCACCTTCCTGACACTAGATTCTAAACCTTTTGTTCTCCTCACCCTCCCACAATGGCAGAGGCCTGGGCACAACCATAGGGAGAGGTGGAACACATGCCCTGTGTTCCGGGTCACAGTGTAGGGACCCTGGGTACCTGAGAGCATCTGTACTTGCTGCATAGTCAGGAAACTATATTAAATAACAAATACTATGACAGATAGAGAGAGAGAGAGAGAGAGAGAGAGAGAGAGTGTGTGTATGTGTGTGTGAGTGAGTGTGAACGAGATTACAGATGAACAGGAAAAGCTTTTCTGTTGTTTTTTCAACAAGTGCCTGCAGTTTCATTTGTACTGGATTCTGAAAATTATGTGGCTGACCCTGACTAGGGGTATAGTGGGAAACCAAAGAGACAGGGGTACAGCTCTTGCAGCAGGGGTAGGGTGGGTGGAGACGGCAAACAACAGACAGTAAAGAAACAAGATGATTTCGGAAAGTCATAAGTACCATGAAGAAAATCAAATGAGGTGATATGCTGGTGAGTTCCTGAGTATGGGGTAGGAAGCATGTTACCTTAAAGAAGATGATGATGGAACTGTGTCTGAGAAGTTGTCATTTGAGTGGACATCTGCAGGAGGTAAAGAGGCTAGGCCACTCCAGGAATATGGGGCAGTCTCTAGGCAGAAGAACATGCTAGGTCAAAATCCTTGGGGCTGGAAGAAGCTTGAAATGGCCAAGAGCTAGGCACAAAAGCCAGTGCTGCAGTAGCCTAGAGACTGTGGAACAGGAGGCTTGGGGCGTTTACCATGGTAAGATGAAGCTGATCCTTTATTTTATTTTATTATTCTTTTTTCAGAGATAAGGCTTTGCTGCGTCACCCAGGCTAGAGTGCAGTGGTAATATCGTAGCTCACTGTAGCCTCAAACTCCTGGGCTCAGGCAGTCCTCCCAATTCAGCTTCCTGAGCAGCTGTGACTACAGGCATGTGTCACCACATCTGGCTAATTTTTAATTTTTTTTTTTTGAGAAGTAGGGTCTTGCTATGCTGTACCAGCTGGTCTCCAACTTCTGGCCCCAAGCAGTCCTCCCGCATGGAAAGTGCTAGGATTACAGGCAGGAGCCACCATGCGTGGCCCAGCTATTTCTTTAACATCAACATCATACTGGCTGTAGTGAGGACACAGCTTGCCTCTGGGCTTTTGTAGGCCTGTAGTCCTACGTTTTCACACCTAAGAATCATTAAGGAGGGATTTTGTAGCAATCCACTGGCTCTGCATTTTCTATCTTAATTTAATTCCTTTTTTCTTGGTCAACATAGCTATACTGCATTGTTTGAAATAGAGATATTTTTCAGTGACATGTAACTTACAAGGAGGTAAATAATCAGAGGTGGGCCAAGGAATGTGTCATTCCTAGGGAGAGCTTTGCAAATGAGATTCGTTCCTCTCCCACAGAACCTCGAGAACTGTTGGATTTGTTTCAGAGGTCACCAATGGGCACCTTATAGCCCAAATTGGGGCCCCAGAAATGTTTTATTTGTTCTGCTTGTTACCCTTCATCAAACAGGAGTGCCCCAGCAATGGCCCTGTGCTCCCCAGGTAGCTCTGTCCTGATCTCTCCTGTAGTCTCCTGCTTGTGCTTCTTCCCTTTATGTCTGAACTCATCTATTTAATTGTTTCTCATTAAAAAGTAATACTCCACTGTATAGTGCAGACCTGGAAATGTTGGCACATGGGATAGACCCGGACCAAACACCCAGCAGAAGATTCAGGGATCCTGAGATATTTCCTCCTCATCCTCTTTGCCAAGCACCTCTTGTCACTGGTCTTGGAAGTCAGAGGTGGGGAAAGTCAGGCAAGAGGGCCAAGAAATCAAAGTCCTAATTCATGCACCCTAGGCCCACCTGTCTGCCGTGCCCATTCTGTGGACTCCCCATACATAGATGCTAACCCAGGCAGCCCCTCGGGGCCAGTGGTGCATGCCTGGCTCCCTTCCTACAGGCTGTTCCTTTAAAAATTAGGGGCTTTAGCTGAGAAGAAAATTAAGTAATTTTGTTATTTTTCCTTGATAATGCTAAAATTATTAATCTTCAGAGATAAGTACTGTTCAGTGCATAATGAGTTAGAATTGTTGATAATTATAAATTTGAAGAGTTTCAGCTTGCTGTCAGCCAAGTAATTAAAGGGGTGGGACCAGGGTTCTATTTTGTTCATGATGGTTGTGCTTCTGGTAAGAACTCTTTCTGTGTGGTAAAAATGCTCTCATTCTAGTCATGTGGTGCAGTGAAAGGGTTAATTAAATCAAGTTAAGTAATCCACTGGGTTGTGAAGAGTTCTCTTTTTCTAATTTTTCCCCCTGGCCTTCTGTCTCTTCCTTAAGATCTTCCTGTCATCTTAGCAAAGCCGGATATCCTGACTGGTGCCCGCTCTCCACTGATGAAACAGATGCAGGATGCCTGGGTCCTGCCTGAGCCCAGGGAAGAGATTCTAAATACTTTCCCTCTTTTGCAGCTGACCCCTTCACCCAACTGCCCATGAATCACCTTTTAAAAAAAATGTCTCGCATATACTAGCACTGGACTAAAAAAATTAAACGAAAAGAGAAAGAGAAAATGGAAAACTAATGATTCAAGAAATCACATAGCACGAGATAATTCTATTTTGAAATCACAGCAGTGGCACCCAGAGGCGGATGCTCCCCAAATTACTAGTGAAAACCCTTTGATGTATCCAGTTGTAGGAAAGCCCAAGGCACTTTTTTTGTTATTATTATGAGTGTTTCACATTCCCCAAAAGAAGCATTTAGCAGTAATTTTTAAATGTCGGTGTGTGAGCAAGCTAAATAAAATAAATCCCTAAAAAATCTCCAAACCTAAGTGTGCTTACTTGATGGTTGGCTTTTACTTATGATAAAAGCCAAGTTCTTACAATGGCATGTGAGGCCCTGTGAGATCTCTCTGCCCTCACCTACCTCTCTCTCTCTCTTGGCTCACCCATTGTAGCCACACTGGCTCACTGGCTGTTCAGGGATACCCTGGGTATGCTCACTGCTCCGTCTGTTCCCTTGCTATATTCCCAGTTTGGAATGCTCTTTCCTGGGTATCTGAATGACTCAGTTCCTTCTTTCCTTGAACTGTTTCCTCCAAAGTCTCCTTCTCACAGAAGCCTTCCCTTTGCATGCTGTATAAAACCTCAACTTCCCAGTTTTGACACTCTTAAAGGGACTTCTTCAGATGTGATTAAGGTAAGGATCTTGAGATGCATAGATTATCCTGGACTATGTGGGTGAGCCCAGTGTAAAAACAAAAATCTTTTTAAAAAGGAAACAGCAGGGATACAAACAGGGAAGGGAAATGTTACAACAGAAATAGAGGTTGGAGTGATGCAATCTGAAGACGAAGGAAAGGGCCACAAGTCACGAACTGTAGGCAGCTTCTAGAAACTTGAAAGGAAAAAAAAAAAAAAAAAAAAAAAAAGGTTTTATTTCCAGGCCTCCAGAAGTAACCAGACCAGCTGAGACCTTGAAGTTATTAGCTCAGTGAGACCCTTTTTGGACTTCTGACCTCCAGATTGTAAGATAATAAATCTGTGTTGTTTTAAGCCCCTGAATTTAATTTGTTATAGCAGCAATTAAAAACTAATACATTTGGTAGGACCCAGACTCATAAGACCCCAAACAATTTGATCATCTTGGTCTCTGGTTGTTCTGTGCAATCTTCAAAGCTTCTGTTTTCTTTCAGGATTTCCTTTCTGACTTGAAGACAGAGTAAGGAAACCTTTACAATACGTGCATTCTGGTCTCCTTTTCACCTGAGGCCGGCCTTTGTCGTTGGTGAAATAAAGGCTGTGTTAGATTTTGCGGGGAGGTGTGGTACCCAGGTGTGTTTTAACACAGTTCAGGTGAGGGGTAGGGGAGCTGGGGAGAAGCAAATGCAGCTCTGCTAGGAACCTTGGGTTGCTGCTTCTACAGCTGTGTAAAGGACCAGACTTGTCATCATTTTAATCCAAGTAGAGAGTTCTCATCTAAGGGTGTGATTGACTGGTGGTATCTTTTCATGGTTATGCAGCAGATTGAACTTCCGAAGTCAGAGCTCAGAGCTGATGGGATGTGTTTGTCGTTGGACCTGGTAAGAACTGGATCTAAATAGGGCAGGAAGAGCACTGGAGATAATCACACTGTGGCCTTGCTCTAGTCATTCATTCATAGAGCTCTATTTTAATTCTGGAGGATTAAAGCATTAAAAAATAATTTATTCCTATACTCTCCCCAGCCCTATGCCTTCCTTTCTCCTTGTCTGTGTCTCTTGTTTTATCTTTCGTGCTCTCTGTGTCTTACTTTCCCCGACCTTCCATTTCCTGAACATTTTCTGTGTTTGTGAGGATAGCATTAGTGCTTATAACTTTTTCCAGCTTTATTTTTTAAAAATGATCATTTTATCAGGAAATCCAAAAATCCAAAAGTGTTCTCTGCTTCAGATGTCCTCTTATTTAACTGGCCAGCGAGGAAAACACACAAATTACCAGACAAGAGAAACAACAGGAAGCGCTGATGGAGTTCATTTACATCTGCATATGTTCTTTATTTAAAACCGGGAGAAGTGCTGAGTGGATGCGTTTGGGAAATACGGCCGGCATTCTGGAAAGGGCAACTGTGCCCAAGTCCACACATCCTGCTGCACTAACAGGCGGAAAGGAAACATTAGGCCACTTATGTTGCAGTACCATCTTTTATTGTCTGTTCTGTGGCATCTTCATTAGATCCCAACATGACCCACAAACTGTTAACATGTCAAAGGCAGTAGGGAGAGAGGTATGAATATCCCAAAAGGGCTTCTGATGAACTACCATAGATAGGTACACATTTGGGTTGTATTAACAAAATAGCAATAAGACATATAGCCAGTTAGAGATACCTGTTGAGCCTCTTATGTTCGAAAGACAAATGTTCTAGCCTCTCAGGGTCTTTTGGTGGCACAAAATGTTTCCTGCTGAAGAGGCGAAAAGGTGACCACAGTGGTCCTTCTCACTTTGCTCTGCCTCTGGGGCCATCATGGGAGTGGAGTTGGCTATGACATCTGCCCTGCATTGATAAACAAGGCTGATTCAGGATGGGTTGTTAGGTGCCCATTTATCATGACCTTGAGTAGTCCCTTCTAAAAGGAGACATACATGGTGCAAAGAGGGGCCTTTCCTGGAGCAGATTTGTGAAGCAAAACATGAAACCGTATTATTGGTCTATAGAACCAGCCCACGATTCCCTGGAGATGGTCTTTGATTCTACCTATATTTTAAGGTAGGAAAAACTTGAAAGTTAAAGAAAAAAAAAAATCTCAGAAAGACTGGAATAATTGTTCAAGATCTCAGTATACTTAAGCTACAGTTCACTCAGTCATCTTTCCCACTTCACTATCTGCCCATTTGTGCATCTTTTGATCCCTCTATCTACCCTTGAACATTTGTTGAATGCCTATAAATAAGATCCAGTCCATGCCTCAAAAAGCTTATATGCACAGGGAGGATGGGTATGTAGGGCTGTGAACTAGGGGTTACTGTGGAGATGTAGCAGCTGAAGGAAGGATGCACAGAACGGGGTGTGCACATCAGCCTGGGCTCTGTGGTACAGTGGGGAGGAAGGCACGGA
This sequence comes from Cacajao melanocephalus, assembly GCA_963573385.1. NCBI lineage: Eukaryota > Metazoa > Chordata > Mammalia > Primates > Pitheciidae > Cacajao > Cacajao melanocephalus. The sequence continues at coordinate 10,890 of CAUYLG010003420.1, read as the reverse complement.
GATAGCCTCAAAGTTGCTGATATTTCTTAAAGGAAAAATTGTTGTTTGCCAGGTGCTTCATATGTGGGAAGACTCGGTCCTATCCTATTTCTATTTGCTTTTAAATAATATAATAAACTTAAAATTTCTATTGTTTCATTGATTCTCTCATTCAATCAAAATTGGAGGGCCTGAGATGCCCAGAGGAGTTGGAGCACACACTCTCTACTTGCATGGGGACTTGGCAAAATAATAAATTAATATTCTAGAAGTTATTGCAACCACTTTTCATCCAATGCAAGAACACCTTCTAACTTCTTCTCAACGTTGAGATTTGATGAATTAGAGTAACGAACTTTTATCTCATTATCTCATGGAACTCACAACAACTCTATAAAATAGATTATATGATCGTTGTCAATTTTGTAGGTAAGTAAAAAGAGACACAGAAGGGGTTAACAAATACGTACAAGATTCCATAGCCAAAAGGTGACCATGTGAGAGCCAAAACTGTCTGCTGTCCTTAAATCCTAGGTTATTATTATTTTTTTTTGCATTACTTTTTGTTGCTTATAGATAGTTGAACTCAATAAATGACTTCATATAGGCAGGGCAATTTCTTCATTTAACTCCACTTAATAGGAGACTAAATTAGAACATTTGTTTTGAATTAAAATATGATCTTTAAGGCATTCCTATTAAGGGCAGTATGTGACACATAGAGTTTTAGATGATCAGAGCTGGATCTTATACAAGGAGATAATAACTCTCAATACAATTAGTCAATCATTTTCTGCCATATTGCAGATGAGAGGGAACACAGTTCTAAAATCATAGCCAAGTACGTGAGTTTCCTACTTCTACCAGTGTTATCTCAACTAACACTTACTGCTCTTTATTTTATTCAGCACCTGTAAAGATTATAATCTAAAGAAAGGAAAATGCAGAACAACTGGGTTTGATGAGAGTCTGAGCTTGAGAAGGGTTTGGAGCATACAGTGAAATTTCTCATTCCGTGGTCATTTGAGTGTTGGGATGAGAACACCATCGCAGAACTGTGGTGATGCCTGTGGTCAACAGAGAGAACCAGGTACTAGCTAGATTTGGAGCCCTTGTAGAACTAGAGAGAGGGCCTTGAATGGTCATCTAACTATTTAAAACACTGGCCTTTGGTTAGTCCTTCTCTCTAGTCATAATTCTGACCTCTGTGGAGATTATTTAAAAGCATAATTCTCATTGATTGTGTACCAAGAATTATGTTCTCATAGTTCTCATTTATTCTGTAAGAAAATGCCCTATGCACATGGTTCTAGAAATACAAATTACTCCTGTTGATATTTAACCAAAAACCAGATTTGGTCCTTCAGACACCAGGGCAGAGATGGCTCATTTGTATGATGTGAGTTTTCACTAAATAAGAGCTGTAATGGTTGAGGACCAAATTGGCCAGTTCATTTCCTGCTTTTTGAAATTACCTCTGAAGGTTGTCTTTTTCATTTTCCCTTTTGTTTTTCTGTTGGGTTCTTCTTTCTCCTCCAAAGCCCCAGGACTCCTGCTACATTGTTCAGTTCTACTTTCCACCTCCACTGCTGGGCAGTTCCTTACTTCCTCATTCCCGGGAAGAAATAATTCTCCTCTTGACAGCTTTCCTTTGGTGGTGTGCATACTCCCCTCATGTAGCAGTCACATTATAAACATGAACAGACGGCTTTGGAACCCTGGGCTTATTTTCTCCCTATTCTGGTACTAGGCATTTAGCACCTGGTAGAAGCTCAAAAAATATTTTAGGAATGAATGAATGAATGATTGAAGCAAACAAAGAGGGAATATTTGCCTCTCATTACTACCATCGGGAGATTCTAAGGAGGCCCTATGGTTCAGTCCACTTTCATGCAGTTTGCCACTTTGTGGCACTTGTTCAGGTGATTTTAAATATACATTCATTCATTCATTCATTCATATACTCTCTCTCTACAAGAGGACAGACACTGTACTCAATATGGTGAGATTGTCAGGGACTTTTATACTCTTTTCCTCTGAGCTTTTTGTTAGTTTGATATTTTTTCTGCAATTAGAATATTTTATTTCATAGTTAGAATGTATTAACCCATTTATGCTTAGTGTTCCATTATTGGAATGCTAAGCTTGTGGGAGTTATTTATATCCTGCTGCTCAAGGTCATCGCCAAGATCTGATTTTTCACACACAAAAGTTGCAACCTCTAGCATAAATGGGTTAACATTAGATTTTTTAAATTATATTTTGTAGTTTAAAAATGTTTATTTTATAAAATTTAGAAAACTAGTAATATTGGGAGAAAAAAACTATTCATAATCTGATACCCACAATCCATTGCTAACACATTATTTCTAGACTTTCTTTTTTCAGTACATACATTTTGGTATGTAGTTGTGAACGTGGTGAAAACTGACATTTTTATTTTACTTTTTCAATGAACACAAATACAAGTGGTTTTATGTTATGTATCTCCATGAATTTCACTTTTATTGACTGCATGATAGTCTTTATAAATATTAATATCAAGTGCATAGTCAACTTTAACATTTCCCAATATGTGATAGCAACACTAAAATGAGCGTTTATTAAGTGCTTGCTACTTGCTGGACAGTGTTGAGAATAAACTGATAGGCAAAATGAACTTCTGCTCTTCACACAAAAAAATCTACATTAGCGACTCAATATGGTAAGAGTTTTATAGTGAACGTGCAGAGTTATGGGAACATTTTAAGGAATGTAGAATCCAATTTTAAGCAAGGATTTGGAAAGCCTTCCTGGAAGAGGTAACATTGAAAATTGCATCACAACTGACCAGGGAGAAATGTGGGAAGACTTCACCTTGGGGGAACAATGTGTACAATGGGCCAGAGGGCAGAGGCGTGGAATGTTGACAGCGCTGAATTGTAGTTTGGCCAGAGATCACTGTGGGAAGGGATAGAGAGAAAAAAAGGAGAGTAATGATGTGATAGGGGACCTAATAGTAGAGGCACATAGGGGCAAGATCATGAAGAACTTTACATGCAAACTTAAAGAGTAGGGATTATGTCATAAAGGCCTTAAAAAGTCACCAAGGAGTATAGTATTTTCTTTCTCTTTTCCTTTTCCTTTTCTTCTTTCCTTCCCTTTGTTTTCTTTCCTTCCTTCCTTCTTTTTTCTTTTCATTCTTTTCTTTCGTTCTCTCTCTCTCTCTCTCTCTCTCTCTCTCTCTCTCTCCTTCTTTCCTTCTTTCTTTCTTCAGGGTCCCTGTGACCCAGGCTAGAGTGCAATGGCACAACCATGGCTCACTGCAGTATCAACCTCCTGGTCTCAAGTAATCCTCCCATCTCAGCATCTTGAGTAGCTGGCACTACAGGCACATTCCAATATGCCTGGTTACTTTTTAAATTGTTTGCAGAGACAGAGTTTTGCCATGTTGCCCTGGCTGGTCTTGAACTCCTAGGCTCAAGCAATCCTTTCACCTTGGCCTCCCAATGTACTGGGATTATAAGCATGAGCCACTGTCCCCATCCCCCATCAAGAAGTTCTAAACTGGGGAAGCTGAAAGATCAGATTGGCTTATTATGAAGATCATTCTGGCTGGGAGAGGTGGCTCACATCTATAATCCCAGCACTTTGGGAGGCCAAGGTGGGTGGATCACTTGAAGTCAGGAGTTTGAGATCAGACTGGCCAACATGGTGAAACCTTGTCTCTACTAAATATACAAAAATTATCCAGGCATGGTGGTGAGCGCCTATAATCCCAGCAGGCTGAGAGAGAAGAGAATTGCTTGAACCCTGGAGGCAGAGACCGTAGTGAGCCGAGATTGTGCCATTACTTTCCAGCCTGGGCAACAGAGCGAGACTCCATCTCCAAAACAAAACAAAAAACAAAACACCAGAAAGATCATTCTGGCTGCAATCCACAAGTATATGCAGGGAGACCATAGAGGGGGTTGGAGCAAGAGATGCAATTCATGCAAGAGATGTTTGTCATGTACCTGTTGTTGTTTTTATTTCACCGTCATAATTACCATGAGAGGAAATTTTTTGCATAGCTATCTTGCATACTATTTTATTAGAAAAGAATAAAAGGAAAATGCTAACTGACCTTAGTGTTACAACATGTCGGTGTCACTTGCAGGCTGAGTTTGTTCTCGTGCTCCCCTACCAAGTCATTTCAGTTGTGCATGTCGTAGTGCATGTTGGAAACGGGTGAAGGCACCTTCTTGAGGATGGCTCTCCATAGCATATGTGGTTCAGACCCGATTGCATCCAGATTTATGCGGCATCATTTGCTGGGATCTCTACTTTCACTGTAAGCCTAGTGCCAGGTCTATACAAATGATTTTTAAAAATCCAACATAATTAGGATGATTACACACACCTTGCGGCCATGTTTCATGGACTCCCTGGGTGGACTGCATTTGCCTAAGGTCAACTACATCATTTCCCTAAAGGGACATTCCTATAGTTCTACTTCAGATAAATTCCTAACTGTTTTCCAAGTGCTTCAGGTTATAAGATTCCACTTTCTTGGCCAAAATTCTGCTTATGGCATAGTGTTATCCGTTGTGGGATCTTGAAGTACATTCATTATCATGTGCTGACAGCCATTCTCCAGGAGTGGAAAGTGGTGGTAGAGAGAAGTGAAATGCATGCGAGGGTGCCAGCAGCAGGGGATGGAGGCACGCCCCTGACAGGAGGCATGGTCTCTGAACTCAGCACCAGGCTGGGAAGCTTTGCCTGGGCCTGCCTGTGATCTTTTGGGGCAGACCACTTTGGAGGCAAAACAAATGTAACCAGGGTAGAGCTCTGCCAGAAAGCCACAGCGGGGACAGTGATGGAAAGCAGATGGAGGTGCTGGCCTTCACTTGGTGAGAAATCCACTGAGGGAATGGAGAATGTTTGCAAAATCTCCGAGTGCTGTTGAGCTACGTCCTAGTGCATTTAGGAGGCGCCAGCCCCTGTTTGCCAGTGGTTTAGTTTGGTTTTGATGAGACCAAATTACTCTGAATTCTCTTGAAATTTTCAACATTTCCCAAATTTTGTTTGACTTACCAGCTGGAGGCCTGGAATTAAAACTCCACCATTAGTGCGTGAGAAAAATAAGTGAAATCTTGCATTATTTTGGAGGAATGGTTAAGAAAAGGTGCTTGTAGCTGCCTAGCTTGTGGTTTGCTCCCCACATTGTGTAATCCTTGGCCTGGAACAAATCTTGAGTTGTCATTTTATATTTTCTCCTGCTTCTACATGGGGAGAGAGGGCTCTACCTCCCCAAAGCATTTCAGAAAGATGGTGGGCTCTTCTAATGTAAGACTTCAGAAAGGAAGGTGCACAACCTTATTTGTTGTTCTGATTCATGGATAAAGGGTTAACCAGTCAGCCTTCATACTGTGGGTTTTCGTATTACATGCAGTTTGAACCTAGCTCTATATTAAACACCTTGTGGTGGGAGGGAAGGACACACAATCAAAAGAGTTCATCTCGGGATTTCCAACTTTCCGGAATTCCCTCCCACATGGTGGGAGCTCCCTCCGGGATTTCCCCTCTGGAATCCCCTTCCACGCTTCTTGGAAGCCTTTCTCTTCTCCTTTCCTTCTCTTTTCTCTACCTAAATAAAATCACCTTTCTGAAAAAAAAAAAAAAAAAAGAGTTCATCTCCCTTCTCTGGAGGACTCTGCTTTTTCTAGGTAAGATGATGGTGTATGACTCTACAAATATAGATAAGTGTCCTCACATACAAACCAGTATGATTCACTGTCTGGGGGAAAGGTGCAGGGGAACTGAATAAGGAATGATTCTGCATTCTTAGTCTCTAAGACGTTAAACCTATACAATATTCGGTAAGTAGTTTTGATTCTTCTGTGATGCCCCTATGCCCACAAACATCCTCCCATCATCTCAGTCTGAAAACACCTTTCCTGCAATCTTCCTCCTGTCTCTCTGTCTCTCTGTCTCTGTCTCTCTGTCTCTCTCTCTCTCATGGCATCTTCTTTGTTTTGCTGCCAAATGTTAAAAGAATAATTTAGACTTGTTACCTTTCCTCCCTCTCTCTTTCCTGCTCTCCTTTCCTTCCCCACTTCTTCACTCCTTGTCCCCGGATTTCTTCCTTCTCTCTGGATTATAGCTTCTCTCCAGGTCAGCAATCCAACCTCCTCTTCACATTGTTTGCCTTACTGACTCTTTGGATGAGTCCCAGTGATTCCAGAAACTTCTGTCTTTGAGCTTTCATGCCACTCTCTCAATGCTTCTCTCATATCTCTACCTGCTCCCTTTCTCTTCTCCTCACATCCCTTAATTGTGACCTTTTTTCAAGATTCTGTCTTTGAGCCCTTTCTTTTTTTTTAACACTCTTAGCCACCATGGGATCTTTAACATCTCTCCTAGATAGATGCCTCCACTTCTAGCTTTCCAGTGCTGACTTTTGCATGGCCCATATTGCCATCTGTATTAATCTGTTCTCACACTGGTAATAAAGACATACCCAAGACCAGGTAATGCATACAGAAAAAGAGGTTTAATGGACTCACAGTTCTACCTGGCTGAGGAGGCCTCATAATTATGGTGGAAAGCAAAAGGCACATCTTATATGGCAGCAGGCAAGAGAGAATGAAAGCCAAATGAAAGGAGGAATCTCTTATAAAACCATCAGATCCCTTGAGATTTATTCACTACCACGAGAACAGTATGTGGAAAACTGCCCCCATGATTCAATTATCTCTCACCAGGTTCCTCCCACAAAACATGGGAATATGGGAGATAGAATTCAAGATGAGATTTGGGTGAGGACACACCCAAACCGTATCACCGTCTGATTCTCAAAGGGAAAAAATAAAGTTTATCTATTTTATTTATTGAATGATGTCCCTTGTTAGAAGTAAGCTTCCCAAAGGCAGATATTTCTGTCTGTGTTGCTGTTCTATCCCAGGGGCCTAAACCAGAGCCTGGCACATAGTATTGGCTCTCTAAGTATGTGTTGAACGAATGAATGAATATTACCTACATTTATTGAGCCCTCGTCTTAGAAAGAAAGTTTCTAAGCACTTTGTGTTAAGATGATTACCTCACATCATCCTGAGAAGATCCTATGAGGTTAGCCCATTATTAATCCAAATTTACAAGTAAGGAGTGTGAAACACCAAGAAGGCAACTCTCCTGAGGCCACATGGCTGGTGAGAGGCAGGAAAGAGACTTCAAACTCAGGCAGAGTGACCCAAGCTCAAGCTTTCAACCCCTGGGTTGTACTTGGAGGTGAGTGTCTAACCTCTGCCACTGAATAGCTATATGAACTTGGACATGCTTTTTGAGTTACCTGAGCTTCAGCTTCCTCACCTAGGGAAAGGGTGTCACCTGTGACTTCACAGTGTTATATCTAAGAACTTTGCAAACAGTATAATACAGCATCAGTGCTACTCCTCAAATAAGGTATCATTAATATTTATGAAAACATTACATACAAAGTCAATTAGGACTTACAGAGCCACAAAACAAACCAGAAACCAACTAAACAGCAACAAACACCCCAAACAACACAAATTATGAAGTTTGTGGTGCTATACTTCAAAGAATGCCTATCCTTTCTTTCTCCCTCCCTTTCTTCCTTCTCTCTCTCAAATATTTATTGCAACCCTACAAGTGCTAGACCTGGGCTACAGACAAAAGGATAAAAATAAATCTGTGTCGTGTGATAGAAGAGATGGGTGTCTGCCGAGATTAAGGGGAGAGGTGCAGTAGCATCGGGGCATTCTACCATACAAGAGTGAACTTAGACCTTTGGGAGCCCCGTGGAGCTGAGAACTCCCTGGTAGTGTTGAGGAAGTCTTCATAGAAGACCTGCTATTTGACCTGGATTTCTGAGTTTCTGAAGGATTACTGGATTGTTGAATTTCAGGAATAAGGTGAAAATAAGAGAAGCTAGTTAATCATGAGATGCTTTTACTTGAGTATAATTAAGAGTTTGATTTATAGTCCTGATAAGGGAAAGAATAAAATTGACTGGAGTTCTTGTGGAAGGCTGTCATGAGAGGTCCTGGAATGGGAGCTCGGAAGACTGGAGCAACAGAGGAAAATGGAAGAAATATATTCTTCTGTGTCTTCCTCTTCTGTGTCTAAGATGCGTAACCTCTGAGAAAACTGGTTGAACCATGGCTTAGCTGGCTGCCCCAGCCATGGGCCCCTTAAAATCTTCACTTAGGTGGCCATGGATTCCAGAGAGGGCTTTAAAGGTCACTGCTAGATTACAGCCTAGATAAGAACCAGAGGAATGAGAAAGTGACTAGGAAAGGAGTCTCATTTTTGGATTGAAGGTATCTGGATAGTCAGGCAGAGGCATCTGCAGTTATGCTGCAGAGAATGAAGAAAAGGAGGATGAGGCTCCATAAGCTCTTCGTTCTTTGGCTGAGGGTCTGAAGAAATCCTCCAAGACGTGTGGTGTCTTTGCCCACATGCAGGCCTTTCCCTCCTGGGAGCCTATCAGAGGGGAAATGCAAGTGTCTCCATGTGTCTCTGCCTTTGTGGTAACTTTGCTTCTTTGCTGGAGGGATTAGTTGAGCATGTCTTCAATACATTGGTCTGGGGACCTTCTGGTTCTCTAAAGCTGACAGATTTCGGCTCCCTTTTGGACTCTCCTAGGCTCCATTTAAGTTTTAGGGTCAAGGGTTGACATGAAGACATTAGTTCAGACTCTGAATCTTCTCATGCCTTGTTTAAGATCTGCTACAAGGGCTTTCTGTCCCAAAGAGCTTTAGTTCCTTCCATTTGGCGAAAGGCAGATAAAGCTGGGTGCTATCATCATTTTGAGAAGTAGCTTAGTGTGGTCAAAAGAGCTCTACACTGAGAATAAGGAGTCTTAGATTTTAGCTCCTGAGTTGGTTTGTATGACCTGGAATATGCCCTGTCCCATACATTCTGGGCTTCAGTTTCTTCTATAAAAAGTGGAAGTTGGACTAAATGGTATACCAGTTTGCATGTTGACATTCTCTAGTATTTGACTGGGGCATGTATATGTGTGTGTACAGATTTTTCTGGAAAAGAAAGAATAAGGATACGCTCCCATACACACTATCATCACCATATGTGCGTACATTCTTGACATGGCTATGGGCTCCACCCATGCCATATGCTCCCCACACTTTGTCAGCCTGGCTGTCCTTTATTGCCCATCACAGCTAAGCCTGCCACATGTTCCTGTGCACACAAGATGCGCTGACACAGGCTTTGTGAAGGCTGACTCCGTGTCTTGTTCTCCTCACTGCTCCTTGAGGAATCCTAAATCCAGCTGCAACCTCCACACTTGCATGGCTTTGTAGAAAGGGAAATGTAAGATATAGGCTTCTAATCAGCTCACACACATTTTGTGAGGCAGACTCTGAGAGGGCTTTGTGAAGCCACTATTCACTGCATCACATGGTAGGATCAAGCCTAAAGTGTATCATATGGAAACACTGATAGAGTCAGATAAATACTGAGGCTTAGGAAGAAGCATACTATACCTTCAGCCATCCAAATCATGGCAGAACCTGAGGACAAAACATTCAACTAATATGGCAGGACTCTACAAGGCAGGGCTGGGATAGAAGTTTTGGAAAGGGAAGATTAGTGACTCTCTGAAAGTGGTTCACATGACCCTTGCCGTGGAGGGAAATGGAGTGCCTCCTGGAATCATGCTTCCCCTGTTCTGCTGAGGTTCATGTGGCTATGTGTCAAATATTTTTCAGAGATTCTAAAGAAATTGTTTACTTGATTCAACCCTCAGATCTGTGACTTAGAACACGGACTCAGACAGGTCATCTACCTTCTTTAAGCTTTTTTGTCCTCATCTTTGGAGTAAGATATTATCTATTACATTGTCTGTTTTCACAGGTTAGTTATGAAATTCAAAGAAGATGATATTTGCAAAAGCAATTTGTAAACAATAAATTAACCAGTGGTTATGTGCTCAACACTGTGGAACCTTTCACCCCAAATAAAAACAAAGCAAAAACCACCTCCATAGATATATAGACAATTTTGACATGTAACTTCTAGGGGCCTGCTTGACAGGTTCATGTGTCAGAATTTGACAATCCATGAAACACAGATCAAGTAATCATAATAGTATCTCTGCCTTCATGGCAGAGGTGCACATCTGTTTCTCCTATTCCACTTCATCTCCTCAGTACTCATACGTACACTCCATTGGCATGTAGTTAGTGAATGATTAAGGAAACGTGTGTGCTCCTGTGTGTGCATGTATGTGTGTGTTTATATGTGCATGTAGGTGGCATAGGTGTGTCTGCACTGTCCATCTTTGCATTTCTGTCTTTTAGCTGTTATGAATGAATAAGCACTATCTATGATGGACTCGTCATAGGGCATCTCCTAGGTCAGAAGTGTTTCACTCACTAATGAGCTGGACAGCCCTATCTGTGTATTTAACTTGTGTGACTCACTTATGCAGGTTAATTTGGAAACATATCATGTTTTATGCTGCCTCAGTGGGATTAGCTGGGAAATTACAGATTACAGCAACAATTTAATCTCCCTGGATACAGTTTGGTAGCCCTGTCTGTTTCATTCACAGCGTGGGTCACACCTGTTGATACATGTTTTTAAACTGATTCCTGTCTGTATCATTTTTTTCTGATCAGCATAAGGCAAGATGTTGAAATTTCTTTTTTATATCTGTTTAATTAGCATGTCTTTCAGGTGCTCCTTATTCTTCCAATGAAAATGGAAAGAGTTCTTAGTATTGTGCTACAGCCTTTGTATTCACTTGGTAACTGCCAGTTAATTTTAAAATAAACTTCTAAAATGTACTATGACATATCTATACAACATGCACAAATTATAGTATACAACTTTATTATGAGCTATCACCATCCTGACCTATATATATATGTGTGTATATATATGTATATATGTATATATATGTGT
>CAUYLG010003419.1:0-69172 GCA_963573385.1 Cacajao melanocephalus | reverse complement strand
ATTCTAGGTTGAACATTCTTTTCTTTAAGGGTGTTGAATAGTGGCCCCCTCTGGCTTGTAGGGTTTCTGTGGAGAGATCTGCTGTGAGTTTGATGGGCTTCCCTTTGTGAGTAACCTGACATTTCTCTCTGGCTGCCGTTAGCATTTTTTCCTTCATTTCAACCCTGGTGAATCTGATGACCATGTGCCTTGGGGTTGCTCTTCTTGAGTAATATCTTTTTGGTTTTCTTTGTATTTCCTGGACATGAATGGTGGCCTGGCTTACTAGGTTAGGGAAGTTCTCATGGATAATATCCTGAAGAGTGTTTTCCAGCTTGGATTCATTCTCTCCATCACATTCGGGTACACCTATCAAATGTAGATTAGGTTTTTTCACATAATCCCATATTTCTTGGAGGCTTTGTTCATTTCTTTTCACTCTTTTTTCTCTATTCCTGACTTCTTGTATTATTTCATCTAGTTGATCTTCAATATCTGATATCCTTGCTTCTGCTTGGTCAACTCGGCTATTGAAACTTGTGTGTGCTTTGCAAAGTTCTCATGCTGTGTTTTTCAGCTCCAACAAGTTGTTTATATTCTTCTCTAAGCTGTTTATTCTAGTTAGCATCTCATCTAACCTTGTATCTAGGTTCTTAGTTTCTTTGCATTGGATTAGCACATGTTCTTTTAGCTCTGAGAAGTTTGTTATTGCCCACCTTCTGAAGCCTGTTTCTGTCAATTCATCAAACTCATTCTCCATACAGTTTTGTTCCCTAACTGGTGAGGAGTTGTAACTCTTTGAAGGAGGAGAGGCATTCTGGTTTTTGGTGTTTTCATCCTTTTTACACTGGTTTATTCCCATCTTGGTGGCTTTGCCTACCTGTGGTCTTTGTAGTTGGTGACTTTCGGATGAGGTCTCTGAGTGGATGTCCTTTTTGTTGATGGTGAAGTTATTTCTTTCTGCTTCTTCATTTTCCTTTTAACAGTAAGGTCCCTCTGCTGCAGGTCTGCTGAAGGTCCACTCCAGACCCTGCTTACCTGGGGATCACCTGTGGTGGCTGCAGAACAGTAAGGGTGGCTGCCAGTTTCTTCTTCTGTTATCTTTGTCCCAGAAGGGTACCTGCCAGATGTCAGCCTAAGCTCTCCTATATGAGGTGTCTTTTTAGATATATGGGGGTTGGAGAGCTGCTTGAGGAGACAGTCTGTCCCTTATAGGAGCTCAAGTGCTGTGCAGGGAGCTCCGTTGTTCCATGTAGAGCTGCTGGGCAGGTACTTTTAAGTCTGTTGCAGTGGAACTCATAACTGCCTCTTTTCCCAAGTGCTCTGTCCTAGGAAGGTCAGCTTTATTTATAAGTTCCTGTCATGCTGCTGCCTTTTTTGGTAGATGCCCTGCCCCACATAGAGTAGTCTAGTCACAGTCTGCCAGCAGAGGCATTGCTGAGCCACCACAGGCTCTGCCCACCTGCTGTGTGAACTGCCTCAGTAGTGGCAGACTGCCTCGGTAGTGGTGGTCACCCTTCCCCCCATTGAGCTGGACCATCCTGGGTCCAGCTATGCTTGCTGTGAAACTCTCAATCCAGAGCATTTCCGATTGCTTGTTTTGTGGGAGTGATACCTGCTGAGCCAGATCACCTGGCTCCCTGTCTCTGCCCCTCCCTTTCAGTTGAATGGGCAGCTCTGCCTCCCAGGCATTCCAGGTGCCAGCTGAAATAGCTGCCCTGATTTGCATGAGTTTCTGTGCACCAATGCAGCACTGGCTGAAACCTCCATCCTGAAAACTCATGGCACTTTTCGGCCTGGGAATCTTCTGGTCTGTGGGCAGTGAAAATTTGTTTGGAAATGCAGTCAGCACTCACCCTCTGCGTTGTTCTTGCTGGGAACTGCACTCCAGAGCTATTCCTATTCAGCCATATTGGATCCTCCCCACTCTTCCATTTTTTCTGTTTATTGACCATATTCTCTACTTTAGTGCCTTGTAACAGTCTTGCTTCTCAGTTGCAATCAACAGAAGCTAGTTCTCCCTGAAAGAAGGAAAAGGGCAACTAATTAAAAAGACGTTGGCTAGTTCACAGAAATGTTAGGAGGGCTAGGCAACTATATGTACATTAAACAGCTAGGAAGAACACCTTAGATCATACACCAGATCATATTTGCTAAGAAAATTGCTGTTACCACAAAAATAGCAGCAGGAGGGTCAGGGAGAGAAGAAGGAGGAGGAACAAGGGTGGAAGAGAAAGACAGGAAGGAGAGATATTTTATTATCATTTTCTCTTTGGCTTTCCAATCTCATGTCAAAACTCTGCAATCCAGCTGCAAGGCAGGCTGAGAAAGTAGGTATGTAGCATTCTCAACTCTTACTATCATAACTGAAACTTAATTTTCACCAAACCTCATAAATTGAATGATTGCTCATACACAGAAAAGGATGCTGGCAGGCTAAAATTAATACCACCTGCATTCTACAGCTTTTTAGTACTATTTCATAAGTTGTGAAATGCTCATGCTATATGACTTTGTAACAGTATAATAGATTTACATATCAGGTTATAACATAATGGTAAAACAAGTATAAAAAACAAAAATGTAGAATAGGAAGGGAAATGAAACATGTTATACCCCAATTTCTAGATTTATAATGCCCATAAGCATCAAAAGTACCCTAAAATTTCCATAGCAAAGAACATTTGAAATAAAATTAAACCCAAAATATTCTTAAAAAAAAAAGAGTAGGCAAAGGGCATGAACACTTTTCCAAAGAAGACATACATAGGGCCAACAATCATATGAAGAAAAGTTCAACATCACTATTCATTAGAGAATGCAAATCAACACCACAATGAGATACCATCTCACACCAGTAAGAATGGCTATTGTTAACAGGCCAAAAAATGACAGATGCTGGTGAGGTTGCGGAGAAATCAGAATGGTTATACACTGTTGGTGGGAGTGTAAATTAGTTGAGCCATTGCGGAAGACACTGGGGTGATTCCTCAAACACCTAAAGACAGAAATATCAGGCCAGACATGCTGACTCACATCTGTAATCCCAGCACTTTTGGAGGCCGAGGTCAGCAGTTCAAGACCAGCATGGCCAATATGGTGAAACCGCATTTCTACTAAAAACAAAAATTAGCCAGGTATTGTGGCGAGCGCCTGTAATCCCAGCTACTCAGGAGGCTGAGGCACAAGAATTGCTTGAACCTGAGAGGCAGAGTTTGCAGTGAGCAGAGATCATGCCACTGAACTCCAGCCTGGGTGACAGAGGGAGACTCTGTCTTAAAAAAAAAAAAAAAAAAAGGAAAAAAAAGACAAGAAATACCATTCAACCCAGCAATCCCATTACTGGATATATGCCCAATGAAATATAAATTTTTCTATTACAAAGACATATGCACACATATGTTCACTGCAGCACTATTCTCAGCAGCAAAGACATGAAATCAACCTAAATGCTTATCAATGGTAGACTGTAAAAAGAAAATGTGGTATATATACACCATGGAATACTATGCAGCCAGAAAAAAAACAAGATCATGTCCCTTGCAGCAACATGGAAGGAGCTAGAGGCCATTTCCTAAGCAAACTAACATAGGAATTGAAAACCAAATACCACATGGTCTCACTTAGAAGTGAAGGCTAAATTATGAGAACGAGAACACACGGACACCAAGAGAGTAACAAGGAACACTGGGACCTAACTGAGGTTGGAGGGTGGGAGGAGGGAGAGGAGCAGAAAAATAACTATTAAGTACTAGGCTTAGTACATAGGTGATGAAATAATCTGTACAACGAACTCTTGTGACACTAATTTACCTATATAATAAACCTGCATATGTACCTTTGAACCTGAAAGTTTTCTTATAAAAGAAAATATACAAAGAAGTTGTAGAACTCAACAGTAAGAAAGCAAACAATCTAATTAAAACATGAGAAAAAGACCTGAACCGACAACTCCCCCACCCAAAAAAGATAAACAGATGGCAAATAAGTATATATATAGTTAGATAGATAGATGATAGATAGATAGATAGATAGATAGATAGATAGATAAATAGATAGATATTCAGCATTGTATGTCATTAGGGAATTGCAAATTAGAGCAATGAAATATCACTCTATGCCTATTAGAATGGTCAAAATTTAAAACAATGGCAACACCTAATGTTCTCAAGGATGGGCAGCAACAGGAATTGTCATTCATTGTTGATAGAAATGGAAAATGGTACAGCCACTTTGTAAGACTGTTTCGGTTTTTTACAAAACTAAACATACTGTTATACAATCTAACAATCACACTCCTTTGTATTTACTCAAATAAATTGAAAACTTATGTTCTTACACAAAACTGCATGTGGATGTTTATAGCTGCTTTATACATAATTGCCGAAACTTGGAAGCAACCAAGATGTCCTTCAGTAAGTGCATGGATAAATAAACCGTCACACATCCAGACAATGAAATATCATTAAGTGCTAAAATAAAATGAGCTAGCAAGTCATGAAAGATATGGTGCAACCATCAATGCATATTACTACATGAAAGAAGTCAATCTGAAAAGACTGTACATAGTATGGGTTCAACTATATGACATTGTGAAAAAGCAAAACTATGGAAACAGAAAAACATCAATAGTTTCCAGGGGTTAGTGGGGGATAACAGGCAGAGCACAGAGGATTTTTAGGGCAGTGAGACTATTCTGCATAGTACTTCAATGGTGAATACACATCATACATTTATCAATACCCATAGAATATACAACACCAAGAGTCGCCCCTAATGTAAATCATGGGCTTTGGGTGATAATGTGTCAATGTAGGTTTATTGATTGTAACAAATGTACCACCATAGTGTGGGATGTTTTTTGTTGTTTTTTGCTTTAGCTTGAACACATTTTTTAAAATTGAAATATTTTGTTTAATTTTCTATTCCAGGAGCATCCATCAAGCTGCTTTTCAAAGGACAGGCTTCCTGCTTGTTGCAGATTTTAGGATAAAAGCTTCAGGAAAAAAGGTACAGGAAGTCTACTTGAACTTCTCCAAACATGAATTCTTAATCCTGAAATTAAGTATAGAATAAGACATTTGCATACAAGTCATGTTAGTAATTCAAATCCCTAAACATTTTCTATGTAATATTAAATGTCTAAATTCCCCCCTTTCAAGGATATAAATTGAATTGTTGCATCCAGATGTTGATAGTGGAGGAGGTTATAGAGGGTCTATATTTCTTTCACCAACTTGTTCACCTATCCCAGTGCTTTATGGCTGTCAGAATGGGCATATTCTTCTTCAGAGCTAATCTAAATCTCTCCTATTATAGTCTTCCCAATTTTCCCTTTTATACTATGTTTAGTAAATATGGGCACTACTGCTAGGTCATTATTCTCCATCATGATCTCCAGGCCCTGCATAAACATTGTGGTCAGTCTGGAGTATGATTTACCAGCTATTGCTTAATAGATGTTTGACCTTGAACCCATTACTAATCCTCAGAGAGGTTTAGTTCTGTATTCTTTACCTCTGTTAAATAAGGTTGATCCCATCTACTCCCTTTGATTATAGTGAGCCTGATGGGAGTTTGCACCAACAAGGACCCAGCACAGGTTCTAGCCTAAAGTACCTGCTCTGTGAACTAGACTTCTGGTTTTCTTTCTCAAGCAGACAGCCACGACTTGCACTTATCTTTTTAGTTTAGAGAATCGGCATCCTTTGTCTTCTCAGATTGTTAGTTTGAGACTGCCCTACAGTGGCTAGAGTGTTGAGTTTGCACTATCTCCTCATTCTTCATCGGCCTATGTTTATTCTCTCTCTCCATCTTTCTTTTCTCTTTTTTTTCCTGCAAAATCCTTCTCCTACACATCCCTTCCAAGTCTGGGTTATTGGCATTAGTCATTGAGCCCTACTTGCCTCCTCATATACACATTCTCTTTCCCAGAGTTGAGCCATACTTGAATGCCAAAGAAGCCTGTTTCTTCACTACTTTGACCTTTGGCTTTATCTCAGAGCTCTGGGCCTTTCTCATTCTTTTTACTCTAATCCACAACCAAGTAGCTAGATCCAGTAACAGGGTGGGTATAGAACCCCCATCCTCCATCACTCCAGTTGGCACTTGCCCACAATGTTCCCACAAAAGAGCCTTAATTTTTCTCCAAAACATACCTAGGTCCTGCCTCAACTGTGATGCTTTAGGGCAAGCCCAGAGTCTCGTGTTGCTCATTTCCCAGAATATCTAGTCAAAAGCCCATCACAGTGATCAAGAAGGTGGATGGAAAGGGCTTGAGACTTCTGTCCTTCCAGAAACCCAAGCACCAGTGTTGCTAAAGTTACAAAGGGATTGAGGAGGGAGACAGGAGTGGGCGAGTGAATGGGGGATATGTTCAGAGCCCAGAGTGTAAAGCTTGAATGGAGAGGCAACAAGCAGCATGTTCAAATTGCTCTAGGCTGTCACCCCCATTACTAATCATTTTCCATGCATGGATGTGGACCAGAAGAGGAACAGTAGGCCCATACCCTGTGGACTCCCAGCCACTCACCAGATGACAATAATAGTGGCCATTTATTGAGCACACTACTGGTGCACTTAATCCTCCCAACGTTCCTACAGAATGGTCTTTATTTTCTGCCCCATTTTTTGTGAGTTGGAAACTGAGGCTGAGAGAGGTAGGGTGCTTTTCAGAGGTCTACAGTCAGACATGCTTGGGTTTAGATCGCAGTTCCACAGATCACCTAATAGTGTGTGCCCTGGGTAAGACCCTGCCCTGCTCTCAACTTCGGTTACCATATAAACAAAGAAGAACTTAAACTCTGCATTTCTCTTCTCCCTCCCAGCAGTAGGAGGGCCAAATGATTGATGACTGAAGCTAAGTTCCATAGCACAGAGACCCAGATCAGGCCTGAATCTGAGCCAGGGTTGTGGAAAGAGGTTAGGGAGGGGTGCAGTAGGATGGAGAGTAGACTTTGACTACTATCATAAAACTGAGAAGCCAGTCCAGGCTTACAGAATATTTACCAGGCAGTCGGATTCTCCCAAAGCATTAAGGCTGGTAAAGAAAAGGTTTACCCAGATCTCCCTAGTTCATCACAGGTGGAAGTCATTGCTTGCAAAATGATTTCACATTCATTATCTCCCTCAAGCCTTAAAACAAATCTGATCAGTGGGGGTCAGCCCAGAGTCTAACAGATGTCCTATTTAATGCCTGCCTCTGTAAGTCTCAGAAAAACTAAGAGATCACTCCCTAGTGGCAGTAAGATCACTGCAGGAAAGACACCCCTCTGGTTAATCTTCAGGTTAAGAAAGAAATGCAAAGTTCCAGTTAAACTGGATTAAACCTCCCTGTCCGTTCATCCCTATCACCACACACACACAAATAAAAACCAGAGGAAACTTGAAGTCAAATTCTGTCAAGCACTGGGCAATGTTCTTACTCACTTCTCTTCCAGACATCCTTGGAGCTAGATCAAATAGTGATTTCAAACCTACAGTTCCAAAGTCATTTACTGTTTCAGTACACAAATATTTCCCAAAACCCTACCATGTACAAGGGTGCTTTATTCAAATGGGCTCAAACATACTTCCCCATGCCCCTTCAGAAGATTCAGATAGAATCTCAGATAACTCTAAGGTAGATTAAATAATCACCATCAGTCCATTGGGAGGAGGAATTGATGATGGGATTCACAGAAGAGGAAGAGTGTTTTCTGAGAGGAGCATGAATACATAGAGGTTTAGGGAGAAGGGTGCATTTGAACTGAACCTTGAAGAATAAACAGCTGGGTAAATTGGTAACCAGCTACTCAGAAGGCTGAGGTGGAAAGATTGCTTCAGCCCAGGAGTTCGAGGCTATAGTGAGCTATGATAGTGCCACTGCACTCCAGCCTGGATGACAAGCGAGACTACTTCTCTTAAAAAAAACCAGGAGATTTTGAACAATTTTTTTCTTTCCACAATTAGAAGATTATAGAGAGAAACAGACTAGTAGAAGGAACTGCATATGCAAAGATAATTTTTTTAGTGGAAAGAGTGCTGATCTGGTAGTCAACGGACCTGGGTTCACTTCCTTAAAGATTACCTTCTTCTCTCAAGCAATCAGTTTCCTAATCTGTTAAGTAATAATATTGGGTTAGTTAACTTCTAAAGATCCTCCGTGTGCTTCCACTCTGACATATCTTTTCAAATATCAGATGGTACAGTTTGCCTCAGAATAGAATAGGTGAAAGAATAATGCAAGGTAATTGGTTCTCTATTGTGAAGACTTGAATGCCAGGCCTGAAAGCTTGAGCAGAGAAAGAAAATAGAAGCTAAGCCCCAGTTCTAAACCCTGATGTTGTGTATTCGGTCGGCCTGGAACCAAGTGAAGAACTTGTGCCTTGCAGTCATGGTGGCCCAGAATTTGAACATAGCTTTACCACACACCAGCCATGTGCATTTAAATAGTCATGCCACCTCTCTGAGCTCAGACTCTACATCTCTAAAATGGGAATGACAATAACTCATGGGGTTGTTGTGAAGATAAAATAAAGTGTAAAAAGTGCCTATAGGTATGTTGCTTTCCTGCCTCTTAGTCCGTTCTCCCCAGTAACAGACTTTAACTGGTCTGTTCTGATCAATTACTCATTTTCTCTCTTCTCTGAAACAAGTTTCAAAATATATACAGAAGCCAACCACTTACCTCCACCCCCACTGCCATTTAGCTGTATTATTGCAAGTCTTTTTTTAAATCTGCCTGATTCTGTCTACTTACAATCTATTTTTGATCCAATGGCCAGAGGGAGCCGTTCAAAATTTAACTCAAATCATGTAACTCCTCTGCTCTAAATCCTATAATGTCTCCCTACTTCAAAGCAAAAAACTAGAATTTTTTCAATGGCCTATTTCCCTTCAGCTTTTGGACCTCATCTAGTCTTTAACTACACTGTCTTCCTTGTGCTTTCTCCATTAGAAGATAAACATTCTCTTTTCACTTGTTTCCTTCTTCTGAATCATCTCTCCTCATATCTCACTCCATTAACTCTTTCATATTTTACTTAAATGTCAATTCTCAGTGAAGTTCTCCTAGACTATCACATTTAAAATTGCAACATCCACCTCCCAGCATTCTGATATGCCTTCCCTGCTTTTTTTCTCCGTGGAGTCAATTATTGTCTGGTATACCATAAAATTTAATTACTTATCAGTGTTTCTCCCCACTATCATATATGCTTAATAAAGCCAGAGGTTTTATCTGTTCACCACTGATGTCTCCATACATAGAACAGCACCTAGTACTAAACAAATACTTGTTGAGTGAATACAGTGATCCCACACTGTGTGCCAAGCACTAAGTTAAGCAGTTTGCTTGCATTATCTGAGGAAATCCTGCTTGTAAGGTAGATACCATTAGGTTCTTTATTTTTAAAAGGGAAAAACTGTTAACTCAGAGAGGTTAAGTGACTTTCCCAAAGCCATAGAGGGATTAGCTAAATGGGGTTGGGGGTGCCAGGTAATGTTGGATTTTGTGTAGGAGCACGTTTCCTGAATAGGGAGCAGCCTGGAGTAAAGGCTGTGGTAGGTATTGGGGGCACTGGGTGGAGAGGAGGAACACAACAGGTGACCTGGTTTTTTGAGGCGAGATATTGATTTCATTGGCATAAACATTTGGAGTTTTACAAAGAAAACGTTTTAAGTCTGCTGCAGCTGCCATGGATTTGAGGCTGCAAGAATTCTGGCCCCTTGAGGCACCAGATTTCAGACAGAAGCCATACCTGGCAGAAAGAGACATCTGAGAGTAGTGGATTGACATGAAAATAGGAAAGTTTATTATCTACATGGTTCTTCTCTCTCTCCCCTACCATTTTTCATAACCTACCTTCTTCATCTTCCTTTAATTTGTGCATGTTTGTAAAACATTTGATTAACTCAGCCTGCCATCCACTACAGTGTAATCTTAGGAAGGCTGAGCAAGAATTTTTGTCTTTTATTCACTGCTGTATCCCGGTGCCTACACAGTACCAGGCACACAGTAGACGCTCAACAGATATTTGTGAAATCAGTCTTTGCCCTTGGAAACAAAGGCTTCCTCTTGATGGAGGGAATAAGGAGAGTAAGGGAAAGCCCTTATCATTGGCATCCTGGGCCAGTGCCATGCGGTAAACCTCTGCGAGGGAATTTGGGCAGAAGGAGGCTGCAGATGCAGATTGGACGCGGGAAGATCGGTGAAAGGTAGGAGGCCGCGGTGTAAGGACTAAATTCCAGAGAGCGGAACTTTGCCCAGCTTCTTCAGATCTCTATCTGACTTTGAGGGGAGCTGGTCAGAAACCGCTGGAGGAGTGTTCCTGTCCCCAAAAGCATAATACTGATGCTATGGGAACAAGATGGACAGAATCAAGAAAGATGAGACAGAAAGGCCTGGGAGCTTGGGGAGAGGGTGAACAAGTTGCTGTGAAAGTGAAATGGCCCTTCATTTGAATGCAAATGCTATGTAAAAGCCTGAATCCCCTTGACGTCAGCCGAGCTATTGGTGGCCTATCTATACAGGGCTACCAGTCACCTGGAAACGTAGGATGGAGTAGTCTGAGGGGTCAAAGGAGCTTGTGACACAACTACGTACTGATAAATTTATTATCTGCTGCTTCTTTATTATCTCAAAGTTGAGTTGAGGCCTTACAGGGACTTCAGGATGGTTTAGGGAGCGCCTTCTGCACAAGCCACGATGTACGGAAGCTGCCTTTTGGAGAAAGAAGCAGACATGTACCCGGGCACTCTCAGGAGCCCTAGGGGCAGCGGCACAGCTGAGGCAGGCGGCACGGAGGACGGTGGGAGTCTGATGACAGCCTCCAATTTCGCTGCGGCATCGGCTTTCTCACACTACATGGGGTATACTCATATGCCCAGCATGGATCCTCATGGGTCGACTCTGGGAGCCTGGGGCTCACCCTACAATCCCCCGCGAGAAGACTGGAGCGTGTATCCTGGGCCGTCTAGTACAATGGGAACAGTGCCGGTGAACGACCTGACCTCGAGCCCCGCCGCTTTCTGCTCGCTCGAGTACAGCAACTTGGTCCCTTCGGGCGAAGGAACTAGCGGCAGCAGCCTACCAGGCTCGGCTGGCGGGTCACTTGTACCCACCGACGCAGGCGCCGCCAACGCCAGTTCCCCCAGCAGGAGCCACCACAGCCCCTACGCATGGATGCGCCAGACAGTGCAGGTGATGGGTGAGTAATCAATCCCAATGCCCACACACTTTTCCTTCCTTCCCTTCTCCGCTATTTTGCTTGCTCGGCCTGCCCTCCTGCTTCTCTGGCCTCTCCTAAGAAGGCTTAGCTGAGAAGACCCCTATGTGGCTGGCTGGCCTATTAGGCATCTCCCTCGTGTTCGCCTGGGCTCAAAACTCACTTATGGAGTGCAGCGAGTGGGACTAAATCTATCCTAGTGGTGCTTTTCGCCTTTCGCTGCTCCATGAAGAAAGCAAGCGAGTGGACAATGGGTATGTTGAGGCACAAGGATCAGGATCCAACCCTGTAGTTGCCCACATGGGAAAACAGATGCATCGGAAAGCTCAACAGGTGAATGAAGCCAGAGAACAGCTTGATGGTTCCATTTCCAAATCCTTACCTATCTGGGCGGGCTGTCTTCCCTCTCCCCTCCCCTAAAGCTGGTGTTGCTCAATTTAGGTTCACAGTGCTTGGCTGGCAACGGACCCTCCAGTTTAGCCACGAAGTCCCCGATGGCAAAGCAGCCTCGTCACCCTGGTCTCTCAGGGAAGCTCCAGTTTCTTTCCTACAAACTGGCAGAGGCAAATCGGCCTCAAATCCATTGCCAGCTTACAACGTCCTTTCTTCCAACCCAAGTGTTGAGGCAGGCGAGAAGGCTACAACATCGACCTGACACATAATAGGGCACCTAACCCTCACACCCGCCGGGCACGCAAACGAATCAGCTCTAGCACTAATAAAAGGCTAAAACCCTCATAACTATCCAAGCCGGCATCTTTTAGGCGTAGGGACTGAATTCAGGTCTGCGGCAGCGCGCGGGAAGGCACAGCGATTGTGATCGCAGCCTAACCAATAAGCCAGTAGGCGACTGCTGGGAGCCGGGAGCCAGGGCGGGGGAAGTGGTCCTTTTGCTTTAATCTTAGACTGGGGCGGTGGGGAAGGATGTTTGTTTTCAGCTGACGTTCTTTTATCACATTCTTATTATTCCAATCCTCGCTCTCTGTCGTTAGAGAAAATTAGTAAAATTCGACTCTAGTACTTTCATCCCTCTGGGGAGGAAATGGCATTGCAATAGCATTTGTCCACAATGATTATGTTCCTGTTCTCGGTTCTGCACTTTTTCTTTCCTCCAAAAAGCAAAAGCAGGAGGGTGGGAAGTGACCAATTTTTACCATTAGGAGAACTTTCAGCCAGGAAGAGGAAGTTCTGTGTATTAGAACATCACTAGAGTAGCAATCCCCAGGTAAAAGTAGAGTTCAAATACTTGGCTTTAAAGCGTTTGCAAGTAAATCCGCGTTTTTAAAAACATGTGAGTGAGTCTGTGACTAAGTAGGATAGAAAAAGAGGTTAGGGTGGGGCACGCCCAGAGTTTTTATTACATCTAATCTCAGGGTTGTAATTAACATCCACTCACTAAACCCTAACAGTCATCAAAAGACACAAAAGCTGGAAAAGTAGTTGCTGGCAGTCTAGGATTATGTTTTGAAACACATTGAAAGGAAAGCTACTGGCATGGTGTTTGCAATAGAGGACAAGAGAGTAAATGGATGAGATAAAAGAAATTACCTCTAGCCTTGAATTTTCTGTTTGTGTGGGAAAATATAACAGTTTTATCTGCTTAAAGATCCTCCATTTACATTTGCTTTGATTAGCCTGAATCTCTCTCTTGGGTAATCCTAATGCCAGAAAGGGTTTTGAAAGGAGCTCCTTAGTCTCTTGCATCTTCATCGTTAGTTAAACCCTCAAACCTGACTTTACAATGCCACCTTCACAAGATTTTCTCTCCAATTTCTATGAGAAGTTTAAAATTGAATGATATTGGAACCCTTTCGATTCTTGGCAGCCTTTTCTGTAGATGAGGCTTCATTAAACTAAAATTTTGTTTACTTTTAATGTCTTATAAATGTAAATTACCCCTTTGCTGTATTCTTATAGTCTAAGGTGCATATTTAGCAAGAAATTAAGAATATAATGAGAACCTTTCGTTATCTACCTAGAAAAATGCACTGACCTGGCACATAATAGGGTACCTAACCCTCACACCCACTGGACACGCAAACGAATCAGTTCCAGCATCAATAAAAGGCTAAAGCCCTCATAACTATCCAGGCAGGCGTCTCTCAAGCATAGGAGCTAAATATAGGTCTGTGGCAGCACACGGAAAGGCACAGAGATCGTGATTGCAGCCTAACCTGCAAGCCAGTGGGCGACTGCCTGGAGCCAGGGCGGGAAAAGTGGCCATTCTGCTTTCATCTTAGACAGGGACGGGGGTGGGAGCACATCAACACACACACAAACACAAGTAATTTGTTACATAATTTCAGGAGTTTCATGGATCCATTGAAGCCCTTTCATGGACATCAGTTTATAAACCGCATGAAAAAAATTAAGCTGATCACCTCACTGGGCCACCCACTCAGGACCAAAATGCACCCATTTATATGCTTAGCACATAGTGGGTCTTAAATATTTGTTTAATGAATGAATGAGTCAGATTCTCCTAAATTTTTCACTTCACTCTATGGTACTGTGGGACAACATATGGTTTATGACTAAGAGGAAAAGATCAACTTCAATATGGAAGTAACCCTTTGCTTAAGATAGCCAAATGAAAGTTATTTCCATTACTGAAAAAATGTTTTAAATAAACATAAAAAAGAAAAAAACATGTATTCGTGGACAATCAGAAAATATTTCATAGTAACCATTATAGCATGTTATTTTCTAATGAGAGCAAAGAGGCTGACATATAGAGTAAATGTTCCTTAGGTGATCTGATTTAAAAGTAAACACATTTATTTCCACTTAGTTCCCTAAGTGGTCTCTTTTTATACATGTCTAGCTTTAAAGATTATGTAAAAAGCAATATGACAGAAAAGTTTCTATGGAAAGTTAAATATTATCATGCACTTTCACGTTTTAAACATTGGCAAGGTGATAACCTAAGCAGGCTGGAGAGAGACTTTCTTGTTAGAAGTGGAAAAGAGGGAGAGAGGAGGAAGTAATTGTGATTGATTCTGATTCTGATTGATTGTTTTAAGCCGCTGGACAACATGAAGGAAGTTATGCTTAAAAGGCATTATTCAATTAAGACACTTCATAAAATGAGTTGCTTCATAATTCTTGAGACTTATCATTGTCCTCCTTGGTTTTGCTTATTTCACTGGACAACTTTTTAAAAAATAAATTTGGATGCAATTTTTAGCTAAAAATGGTGAAATATTACCATAAGATGAAAAGTCATCAAAATGGGGTCAATTAGACAGTACTCCCTAGAGAAGAATATTCATTTTCATAATCTTTACACCCACTGCCATCATCATCATCACCTCTATGTTTGGAGAGTGACTTTCTGCCTAGCAGCACTTTTGCAGCCAGTCTTTCAAATGAACACCATTCTAATTTTATTTAGGGTGATAAGTCATCATATGTGATGACATTTGCTTGCAAATTCTTTGGAGATAATGTGGTTGGCAGGATGGGAAGGACTCCTTCCATCTTAAACTACAGAAGTTTTTCTTAGTCTTTGAGGAGAAGGCAAATACATCTTCAATAGTATTAATTTCCTAAAGAAACTCAAAAACGGCTGAAAATGGAACCCATCACCCTCAGAAATGTCATAGTCTCTGGAAGAAGAGAACAACTTGAACAATAAAAGTTCTATTAGTGCTATTTTTGGTGCTTGGGTATGGGAATGTGGACATTATGCTTTACCAGAAAATATCCAAATCCCCTTCATCATTTACTCTGGTTTCATCACTTTATCTGGTATCATCATTTAAGAAGAGGCGATGGGATTGGGAGAGATAGTTTGAGGAGAGGGACACAAAAGGAGCACGAGGAAATTCAAATTTGTTTCTATTTGTAAACTGTGCAGTTGGTTTTTTTCCCCTCAGCTACATCTTCTTGGAGTTTTTGGTCTTATCTGTCAGATTTCGGCAACAGACTCTTTTTAACACTTCGCATGGCTTTGATATGCAGCCAGGCTCTTCCTTATTCCTTCTTTCTTTAGGGGTTATATTGCCGGAAAGGGTAGGATTTTTTATGGCAAATAAAGGGGCCTGGTCTTGACTTTATTGTCTTCAGAAGACACTGCAAGAGGGGAATTTATGACCAATGGGGGTGGAGAAGGACCACAACCTTTCCAGAGTTATTGAAGTCTGGTTATATTTATTGATTATCAAAGAGCATACAACATGGATAAAGACAAGTTGAAATTTTAACCAGTCTGCTTCAAGTTATAACTTAAACACTCACCCACTTTAAGATTAGGAAGGATTTTAGAAAACATCATTTCAAAGATACATTTAGATCTCAAGATTCGAGGTTCTAGAAATAAATCTCCAAGTTTTTATTTTTCTCTAAATATACAGTTTGTCTTTGCAACATGCTAAAAGACAGACTTCTGGCTTCCAGGTTTTTGCTTAGATTCAGAAAACCAGCTCAAAATTTAGGAGTTTAAGGTAGGTTAACTGACTGGAGCACATCATTTTTCTTTTCTAAGGGCAAGGAAAGGAGATTTTGTTCAGTTCATTGTTTAGTTAGCCATTTAGTTTAATCCTAAAATATATCACTTATCTTAAATTTATTTCTTCATTCATGTCATTTTATTCCTTTTCTGGAGATAAAAGGGTGTTTGACATTTGTTTAGGGCTTGTAAATTCTGAACTAATTGGCTGACGTTTCTGAATGTAAAGAGGGTTCAGAATGGGATCTGATGCTATGTAACTCTTTTGTTAGGCCTGTGCTGCATCTTAGCACCTCAATGGAGTTTAGGGAACTGCTTTAAAGAAGTCTTTGTCCTACAGATCGCCTCCAAAAAAATCACATCAAAAACAACTAGGAAGATCAGAAGGAGTTTTTAAAAGCCATAGAGAAAAAGAGGAAGATCCTGGAGGGGGGTAGAGAAATTAAAAAGAAAAGGAAACTTCTTAAGTACCTTTTGAAAATTTGTAAGGAGGAATAAAACTCTATTTGAAGGAGGGCATGAGAAATTAGTTAAATGTTGTAACACAAAGCAAATGTTTGTATATCCTTTCAAGGGGCATGGAATACTTACTTTATTCTGCTTAAGTCAATACCTCCTCCTTCCCCCATTCACTATCCACTTGGTAATAAAAATTAAGACTCACATAAAAACTATTTTTTTTCTAATAGGTAATTAGGTTTTCTGAAACAGAATCCGCTCAATGACAATGTTTTCTTTTAAAATTACTATCTAAACCAAACTCTAAGAAATTAGGTAACTGTAGTGTCAGGATCCTACAAGTGTTTTCCACTCTTGGGCCATTATTATGCTTCCCAGCATATTTGAACTTGGAATGACATTTAGTTAGCATACTTAAATAAGAGTCAAAGATAAGTATTTGGGTCCCCACTCCTCAGTTCTCTAGCACTGAGAGTCATTTACCCTAACTGAGTTTCATGTTTCCTATCTGTAAAATGGAGATAAGATATGTTCTGCATAATTCCAGAAGGTAGGTAAGAGGTTTAATAGGAACGAACTGAAAAGACTGCATCAAATGTAATGGTAAGTACCTGTATAATGGATCTTGTTACTACTGCCAGTATTAATCTCATATGTAAGTGGGAAGTTACAAAAGCCATGGGTTAAAGTATTTAAGCATTTTAAATGCTCTGCTACAAAAATAGGCCAAGATGGAATGATTGCAATTTGACTGATCATTTTAGGAGAAATATTAATTAAAGGGATGTTGGTTTCATATATAAAGAGAGATATAGATATGTAGACATATGTCTATGTCTATAGGTGGTAGACAGACAGAGATATTGCTATCATAGCCACAGATGAGAATGTATTTAATGGAGAAATTGACTTTCATGAATATTTGATTCACAAATACACTTACTTTATATTTTAAAGGAAAGATGAGGGTGGGAAGAGTGGCTATGATTTCTTTAACCAAAACAATCTCCAAGAAATGGAAAAAGATTAAATTCAATGCTTTCTCCTCTAACAGGGAAAACCAGGACAAAAGAAAAATATCGTGTAGTTTATACTGATCATCAGAGATTGGAGCTGGAAAAGGAATTCCACTGCAATAGATATATCACCATCCGGAGAAAATCAGAGCTGGCAGTTAACCTGGGCCTTTCTGAGAGACAGGTACACCAGAAGTACATCCAACATGTACCATACAGTCCATTTCAGTAGAATCAGAATTCTAGAATTGTAAAGTACTTTAATGCATTGCCTTATCCCAAGGACCCTGCATTTCAATCTCTTGTGAAGGCACATTGCTATCACACTCATCTGTCTCCAGCAAGAGTTATATAATATTTAATCACCCTTGTTCATTCTTTTATATGTGTATTAATATTTTACTAATAGGAAGACAAACTTCCTACTAGTAATAGTATACTACTAGGAAGATAAATTTTCTCTCTTATTTTATTAATATTTTACTAATAGGAAATTTCTCATTAGTAAAAATTAATAAAACATAGAAATGACTGATTATAGTTACCTTTGCTATTCAAATATCTCCCTCTTATCAGCACTCCTCAGCATCTGTCATTCTAGCCTTATTTATTTCTACCTGTACAACAGAGGAGGTAGGTAAGTTATAATATAAAGATTATTGCATTCACAGTTAGTAGCCCTAGACTTGGATCTCAGTTTCATTTCATGCAAGGTACTTGCCCTCTCTGTGTCTCAAGCTTTTTTTTTTTAACCTGTTAAGTGGGCATACTTCACAAGGTCAACATGGGGCTCAATTGAAGTGATGCATATGAAAGGGCTTTGTAAATGCTAAAGTCTTTGTACAGTATCAGAAATCACTAAATTAACTGCATTCAGTATGTTGCCCCATTGTGTTTCAGGTGAAAATCTGGTTTCAGAATCGCAGAGCCAAGGAGAGAAAGATGATCAAAAAGAAAATCTCCCAGTTTGAGAATAGTGGAGGCTCGGTGCAAAGTGACTCTGGCTCCATCAGTCCTGGGGAACTGCCTAACACTTTTTTCACCACACCATCTGCTGTTTGTGGATTTCAACCTATTGAGATACAGCAGGTTATAGTCTCTGAATGAAAGAAAGCAAAGAGAAATTTAAAATGCTCTTTTCTTTGTGGTGCCTTTTGGGTCTCTAAGCTATCTTCAGGGGAGTTGGAGCAGGGTGTAATTCTCTGTAAAGCAGCATTTGGAACAGATGGATGTACAATGGGTTGAAGATAATTTAGGGAACTCTTACTTTTAGAAACTATTCCCAGAAAACTCCTGTCATGTGCTGTGCTATATGTCAGTCACTCAGGAAGCTTAGTGGTAAGCTATATAATTAAAAGCTAGAATCACAGGCCCTTGCAACTCTGCTTGCAATTCCAGAAACTTGTTTATGAATAGACTGTAAAAGACAATTTTGCCAGAAACACATTTGTGTATGTGTAATCGTGTTTGTTATTTGATGTTAGGTGTTTTCTTTTATGCTATCTTTAGGTAGTTAAAAGAAGGTAAACTAAAGTTTATCAGTCTTTAGCTACCTTTTCAAGTGTTTAATTCAAAAACTAACATAAATTTTATAACAAGATAAATGTTTTGAAAATTATCAGAAGGTGATTCTGATTCCATTGTCACTGCTTAACAAGAATAACAAATAAAAAAGACAATTTTGGTCCTCAATCATATTTGTCTGGCATCAATTATCTCAGAACTGTCAACCTACAGTGTCCTTTTAAAATCTTGTCAAAACAATGAAATCAGACTAAAACAAAATAGGCCAGCTTGGTTGAGTCATTAGCAAGGCACATCTCCAACTCATAGAAAAAACTCTACCCCCACTTCTGTCTCTCCATTTCCATTCCAGTCAGACTTACATAAGCACAAGACAGTGAAAATGTAACCCGTGCCTGCCATCACCTTTCAACCTGTTCAATCTTACCCATATCACGTCATGTCAATGTAGTTTACTGGTTTATAATCCAAGGAGCTGCAGTTTTCAGGTTAAAAACACACAACTTGGCTGAGAAAGGGGGTTGTGGTGATCCAGTTTGCCTAAATCTTTTAGTATTGGTCCAGTATACTGTTTGGATATCAAAGTGGCTGAAGACTAGGCTCTCAGTCCTATTGAATTGAGATGGTTTAAAGGAAAGTTTTGCAAA
The DNA here is from genome assembly GCA_963573385.1 of Cacajao melanocephalus. Lineage (NCBI taxonomy): Eukaryota > Metazoa > Chordata > Mammalia > Primates > Pitheciidae > Cacajao > Cacajao melanocephalus. The sequence continues at coordinate 49,890 of CAUYLG010003419.1, read as the reverse complement.
AAAAAAAATCACCGTACAATTTTTCAAGATACATTTTCATTGTTCTTAAGAAAATTAGAATTTTGAGCACAACTCTCTGTCTTTGAGTTGAGAGTAAGAAATGTATCATCCCTTTCCTTATGGAAATCTCAAAAGGTGGTTTTAATTTCTATGGCTGCTCCTGAGGGCATCTCATCTAGTTCTGAAAAGATTTAAGGAAAAACCCTTTCCATTTTTGATCCAACCTCTTGAAATTATAATCTTCACAACACATTTATGAGGAAGGTATCAATTGCCCTATTTTACTAATAGGGAACCTGAGATGTGAGCAATGAAGTCACTTTTCAAAGATCCATAGCAAGGATATTGTGGAAGCTGATGCAACCCCTAGCTATTTAGGATGATCTTCCTTGGTCTCTAGTGATAGGTCCAAACTCAAAGCATCTCTTTCTTTTCATTTTATATCTGATTATACTACTGAAGTTGCATACAGCTCCCTAAACACCAATCAGTGGGCAATTACCACCTAGGAATGCAGCCTAATCCTTTTGTTTTGCAGCTCTCTTGCCTTTCTGGTTAGTGAGTTTGAAGCTTCTACTAATAATCCTAATAATGCCTTATATATGAGTAATATTTTATATATTTCAATGTAATTTTACACCTGTTATATTATTAGATCCAGTATCCTCATAAGATATGAAAGAATTGCTACCCCTATTAAGTATCTTTGATAAGCAAATTCACTTCTCTTAGCCCAGGTCTACATATTGATGGATGGTAACAAGAATAGATCAATTTAAATTCCCTCCTCTTCAAAAGGTTACTGACCTTTTTCAGTAAGTTGTTAGCAAAATCTAAAACTAGATCTCAGTTCTGCTGATTCAGTGAATATTTATTGAGTGTTTACTCTGTCAGGCACTATGCTAGCGTTTCTTGACTCCCAGAAAAGCACGAATTCTATTCCACTCAGCACCTCCAATAAATTTGAAGTGAACTACACAGCATGCTAATTGATTGGCAGGCCATCTGTAGTACTGAACATAGAAAATCAGCATTGAAATGGATCCTTCCAATCTAGTGGAGAGATGGGAAGTGCTACTTGTCTATATACACTCAGAACTTAATTTCCTCATCCTTAGTGCCAACTCCACAAAAGGTATAACTTTGGCTACAGCAGTTGGGTTTTCTCAGGAGTTTCTCTATGCTGCTGCAAACAATTGTTCTCTCAAAGAAGAGACATTTTTCTATTTTTGTAAATTCTGATTCTCTAGTATCTGCATACAGAACCAAAATGGAGCTTTTGTTTCGACTAGCATATTGTGGCCATTTCCTCTAAGAATACAGGCTAATTCATTCTCTGAGACCTAAGAAAAGTATAAAATCACAAGCTTTTATATCTAGCTTATGGTGGTTTACGCTGGAGGCACGTAGAGAAAATAAATATAAACACTGAAGCTCAAAAGTTGCATTCAAAGTAGATTTTAATAAAGGCTTTTTTCTTTTTCACAGGGAAAATGGCAAGAATGAAAACATACCAAATGACTGACAGTGTTCACTTAGGGTTATGAGGCATTTTCTTCTTTTATTATTATTAAAATTTATTCTGCTTTATTACAGGAAAACAATGTTTCCTTAAGAAGCATGTTTTCATCACAAATATTTCTTCAGTTCATCCTCAAGTAATTTGCAGACTTTAGAATCCTCCTTGCAACTTATTCAAGTATTCCAGTTTCCCAATAACTTTCTTAAGGCCCTTGATCTTATTTGGAGTTGTTTGTGTGGAGCTGCAAAGAAAGATCTTTGAGAGGATCTGGCTTCTTTTCAAAGAAGCAAGGAAGCAAGGCCCAAGGAAAGTTTTCCACTCTTGGCTCAGATCCAGAGAATCTGGCTGCTTTTCTGAATTGGAACATTTTAATACTACTGTGTGAGGTCAAGAAAGGAAGCAGGGGCCAGCAGGAAGAAGAGTGGTAGAAGGGAGAGATGTACTTATAACAGGGAATAAGGAACATTTGGGGGATGATGAATTTATTATTAATTCTGCTGATACTTTTATGAATGTATACATAAATCAAAACTCATCAACTTTTATATTTTAAACATGTAGTTTCTTGTATGTCAATGATGTCTAAGAGAGATGCAAAAAAAAACAGCAGAGTTGTTGCTACCCTGGCGACAAAAAAGAAGGGAGGGAATCACTTTATATAACTTAGGTTCAGCTTCGCCTTCCCAGGTAGAGATCACTGGCTTGTATGTTCATGTCTAAATGTGCTACTGAGGAAGGACACCAACAATTGATAATCACTCAGTCTCTCATATCATGGGAATGAGTTTGGAGGGTAGAGGAAGACCAGGTTATGTAAGCATTGAATTTTTAAAGTGAAAAACATGGAAAGCAAAGAAGTCCCTTACTGCAGTTCCTCCAGGAACGATATTGTGAGTTTTTAGTAAAAGCAGATGTTCATGTGGTATGGTATAAGAAGTATTGAATTGGGAAATGAGACCTGAAGTTCTAGTTTTACCTAATTCTATAACTAAACAGTTGTGCAAATTTTTGTTAAGTCAAAAAAGTATTCCATCAATAAGGGTCACTCTAATTTCATTTGTAAAATCTGAAGATTTGACTTGACTTTAGGGTTTATTCTACCTCTAATATCTACATGACATTTTGAGAAGACTCTATATGCTTTACCACTTCCCTACCATTCACACAAAGTAAAACATACACACACACACACACACACACACACACCCCTCCCTTCTTGGCTTCTCAGGGCTTAAAGTACCACTGTTGGGAGAGTCAGCCCTTTGGTCTCAAAAAATTTTTCTGTCTTCTAGAAATTACTATGAGGGCCAATTTTTCTGTATTCTAGAGATTACTATGAGGGCCTACTGTTTCAGAGTCCCCATGTCTCCATGTATAAAATGTGAATCTTGAGCTTAATCTCACCAATTTCCAGAATTCAAGGTTTGTGGATCTTTTATTAAAATACAAATGTCACTGAAAAAGAAAGGCATTTAAGCTGCTATAAGTTACTTCTCTAACATCTTTCAAACCAGAAAAGCCTTAGAAAGGCCTGGTCTAAATGGATCACATGGAAATGTCCCCTCAAATAGGAATAAACCCCCGAGGCAGGACAAGTATACCATAAAACAATAAATTCAAATTACTTGGAATTTAGAAGTTTGCCTTTAGTTGTACCATGCACACATATTTGATTCTTCCCTATAGATAAGGGAAGAAGCAATTCAAACTCCTTTTAGGGAAAAGGGGAAAATTATCCCTTTTCTTTTTCCATCACGATTGTCTAGCCTGACAAAAGAAAAATGGATGTAAAATGGAGGCTGTAATGAACCAAATGGTGGTTCCCCAAAAGACATGTCCATATCTTAATCCATAGAACTTCTGAATATGTAAAAAGAGTACATATTATTTATTGTGATAAAATACATGATTAGGTTAAGGAACTTGAGAGGTGAATCTTATTCTGGATTGCCTGGGTTGATCCTAAATGCAATCACATGTATACTTATAAGATAGAGGCAGAAGGATGTTTCAAACAGAAGAGGGAAAGGAAGCAATGTAACCTTGAAGGCAGATATTGGAATGATGTGACCAAAAGCCAAGTAATGCCTGGAACCAAGAGAAGCTGGAAGAGGCCAGAAACAAATTTTCCTCGAGAGTATCTATAAGGAGTAGTCTTACTGACACCTAAATTTTGTACTTTTCTGACTTCCAGAAATATAGGAATATAAATTTATGTTGTGTTAAGCCACCAAGTTTATGGTAATTTTTCATGGCAGCTACAGGAAATGCATACAGAGCCTTTAACAAGGGCCTTTCCAACCAAGTCTAAACTGATCACCACCTTTTATCCTTTCCATAAAATGTTTAGTAAAAAAAGAAATCACTCTTGGAGCAGTGTCAGCACAATTTCTAAGTATGCAGCTTCAAGGGCCTTTCCCTTCACAGAAACAGCAAAAAAATTAGTCAGAACCTGTTAGAATCAGGAACTGATTGGTCAGAACTCTGGAAAATAGTCAAAGATTTATAGCAACCAAGTAAATGCTGAATCAAGAAAAATGCAACTTAAAGACAATAGAGAATCTTTGTGACATTTTTATATGTGTTTTGCCTCACCCCCTCCCAGCTCAGTGACAATCTTAAAAAAACGGAATCTCATGTTACCAGTGTGGAACTTTGGTGACTTATTCTGGAGAAACATAAACAGTCTTATTTGCAAAGAACTTTGTTTGTTCTAACATGTTTGGAGGATACCTGAAGGACTGATGCAAGGTACTTGTTTATATTTTGCTTAATTCAGAACTTACTCAGATCTGAAAAGTGATGGGTAGTCCTCAAAAACATTGTAACCTTAGTAACTGAAGCTGCCTGGAGCAAACATTTATGGTTGACTTATACAATAGAATGATAAAAGCCTGGAAAGAAAAGCACGAAAGAGAGTTTCTTTGGGAAACTGGGGCATTTAAAATTGCCTGTGTATACTGGGAAATTTAAAATGGACACAAATAAGGGAAGATCCAAGCTCATAAAAGACTTAAAGAAGATGTTAAGTTTTCAAGTCGGGCTAATCTCTAGGCTCAATGCAGGCAGAGAGTGAAGACTAAGCCAAGGTTGCTGCAGTCTTTCTTCACAAGGAAGCAGGCTTCAGCCAGCTCCTATTTTCCAACACTAAGCTCTATTTTATAATTTTAGTTCCTAGCATTTAAGCACTGTTGTAACACAGAGCCAAACTCTAATGACTAAGAGAGGGTTTTTTTCTTCATCTTTCTCTCTCTCTTGCTCCCTCTCTCTCTTTCTGTCTCTCCCTCTTACTTTCTTTCTTACCCTCTTTTCCCCTTTTTCTCCCTCTCTTCTGTTCAAAGAAACCTCTGTCAAAACTCTAGCAGACACATCATAAAGAGAGACTTCCTAGATCACATATAACAAATTAATGTAGACTTTACAAAAACAGTTTTTAAAAGTATCAAACAGTTACAGTGACTGCATGCAACCTAAACTGAGAAGAGGGATAAGAATCAGATTTCTGGCCATGCACAGTGGCTCACGCCTCTAATCCTAGCACTTTGGGAGGCCGAGGCTAGTGGATCATGAGGTCAGGAGTTTGAGACCAGCCTGGCCAAGATGATGAAACCCAGTCTCTACTAAAAATACAAAAAATTAGCCGGGTGCAATGGCGACCACCTGTAATCCCAGCTACTCGGGAGGCTGAGGCAGGAGAATCGCTTGAACTCGGAAGGCAGAGGTCGCAGTGAGCCAAGGTTGCACCACTGCATTCCAGCCTGGGAGACAGAGCTAGACTCCATCTCAAAAAAAAAAAATCAGATTTCCAGAGTTACTACACTGTAATATTCAAAATGTTCAGTTTTCAACAAAATTGCCAAATAATGGAAACATAAACAAGAAAGAATGACCCATTTAAAGAACAAATTAACAGACACTATCCTTGAGGAAGGACAGACAGAAGACATAATAAACAAGCACTTTAAATCCACTATTTTAAATATGTTCAAAGAGGAAAGAAATACAGAAAAAAATCTAAAGGAAAGACAGAATTACATATGAACATTTTGAGAGTACAATAAAGGCTAGAAATTTACAAAGAAACCAATCAGAAATTCTGGAGTTGAGAAGTACAATAACTAACATGAAAAAAGTGAACTTGAAGATAGGTCTTTTGATATTATCCAGTCTCTAGAACTGGTCCTTATCCAGTCTATGCAATGACATTATCCAGTTTATAGAATATGAAAGAATGAAGAAAAAAGATGAACAGAACCTAAGGGACCTGTGACACATCATGAAGTTTAACAACGTATACATTACGATCATCCCAAAAGGAGAAAATAGAGCAAAGGCACCAAAAAGAATATTTGAATAAATAATAAATAATTTGAATAATAAATAATGCCAGAAAATGTTCCAATTTTAGTCATAGACATGAATATATACATCAGTGAAACTCAATGAATTTCGAGTAGAAGAAAATCAAATAGGTCCACATTGATACACATTATAATGAAACTATTGAATGTCAATGACTAATAGAGAATCTTGAAAGCAGCAAGACAGAAGCAACTTGTCACATCTAAGAAATCTCCAATAAAATTCATAGCAGATTCCTAACTAAAAAGCATAGAGACCAGAAAGGAGTGGAATGACACTTTCAAACTGTTGAACAAAACAAAACCTGTCAAAAATTGGTCCCAGGATGTTGAGCCGGTAGTCCTTCTTTTTCTATTGTGACAAAATACACATAACATGGCATTTACTATTTAAACTGTTTAAAATTTATTTTTATTTTTAATATGGGTACATAATAGTTGTATATATTCACAGGGTAGATGCGATGTTCTAATACAGGCATACAATATGTCATAGTCATAACAGGATAATTGGGGCAACCATCCCCTGAGGCATTTAACAGTTCTCTGTGTTAGGAACATTCTAATTTCATGTTTTTAGATATTTTAAAACATATAATAAATTACTGTTCGCTATAGTCATCCTGTTTTACTATCAAAAAGTAGATCTTATTCAATCTATTGACCTATTTTTCGCACACATTATCTGTCCCTATATGTCTTCCTCTCTCTACTACACATCTCCACCCTGCCCAATACCTTATTTAGCTTCTTATAGTATGGAAATTCTGGCCAGGGCAATCAGGAAAGAGAAAGAAATAAAGTGTTTTTGAATAGCTAAAGAGGAAGTCAAATTGTCTCTATTTGCAGATGACATGACTGTATATTTAGAAGACCCCATTGTCTTAGCCCAAAATCTCCTTAAGTTGATAAGCAATTACTGCAAAGTCTTAGGATACAAAATCAATGTGCAAAAATCACAAGCATTCCTATACAACAATAACAGACAAACAGAGTTCAAAATAATGAGTGAACTCCCATTCACAATTGCTACAAAGATAATTAAATGCCTAGGAATACGACTTACAAGAAATGTGAAGGACCTCTTCGAAGAGAACTACAAATCACTGCTTAAGGAAATAAGAGAGGAAACAAACAAATGGAAAAACGTTCCATGCTTATGGTTAGGAAGAATCAGTATCATGAAAATGGCCATTACTGCCCAAAGTAATCTGTAGATTCAATGCTATCCCCATCAAGCTACCATTGACTTTCTTCAAATAATTGGAAAAAACTACCTTAAATTTTATATGGAAACAAAAAAGAGCCCACATACCAAAGACAATTCTAAGGGGGAAAAAAAAAAACAAAAAACAAGGCTGGAGGTTTTATGCTACCTGACTTCAAATTACACTCCAAGGCTAGAGTAATCAAAACAGCATGGTGCTGGTACTAAAACAGATATATAGACCAATGGGACAGAACAGAAGCCTCAGAAATAATGCCACACACCATCTGATCTTTGACAAACCTGACAAAAACAAGCAATGGGGAAAGGATCCCCTATTTAATAAATGGTATTGGGAAAACTGGCTAGCCATATGCAGAAAGCTAAAACTGGATCCCTTCCTTACAGCTGATACAAAAATTAACTCCAGATGGGTTAAATATTTAAATATAAGACCTAAAACCATAAAAACCCCAGAAGAATATCTAGGCAATACCATTCAGCACATCAGCATGGGCAAACACTTCATGACTAAAACACCAAAAGCAATGGCAACGAAAGCCAAAATTAACAAATGGGATCTAATCAAACCAAAGAGCTTCTTCACAGCAAAAGAAACTATCATCAGAGTGAACAGGGAACCTACAGAATGGGAGGAAATTTTTGCAATCTACCCATCTGACAAAGGGCTAATATCAAGAATCTGCAAAGAACTTAAGCAAATTTACAGGAAAAAAAACAACCCTATGAAAAAGTGGGGGAAGGATATGAACAGACACTTCTCAAAAGGACACATTTATGCAGCCAAGAAACATTAAAAAAAAGCTCATCATCATTGGTCATTAGAGAAATGCAAATTAAAACTACATTGAGATACCATCTCATGCCAGTTAGAATGGCGATCATTAACAAATCTGGAGACAACAGATGCTGGAGAGGATGTGGAGAAATAGAAACACTTTTGCACTGTTGGTGGGAGTGTAAATTAGTTCAACCATTGTGGAAGACAGTGTGGCGATTCCTCAAGGATCTAGAACTAGAAATACCACTTGGCCCAGCAATCCCATTACTGGGTATATACTGAAAGAATTATAAATTGTTCTATTTTAAAGACACATGCACGTGTATGTTTATTGTGGCACTGTTCACAATAGCAAAGACATGGAACCAACCCAAATGCCCATCAATGATAGACTGGATAAAGAAAATGTGGTACATTTTCTGCATGAAATACTATGCAGCCATAAAAAATGATGAGTTTGTGTCCTTTGCAGGGACATGGATGAAGCTGGAAACCATCATTCTCAGCAAACTAACACAAGAACAGAAAACCACACACCACATATTCTCATTCATAAGTGGGAGTTGAACAATGAGAACACATAGACACACTGAGGAGAACATCACACACCAGGGACTGTCGGGGGGTGACAGACTAAGGGAGAGATAGCATTAGGAGAAAGATGTAATGTAGATGACTGAGTGATGGATGCAACCAACCACCATGACACATGTATACCTATGTAAGAGACCTGCATGTTCTGAACATCTACCCCAGAACTTAAAGTATAATAATAAAAAAGAATAAAGGACCAAAACCATATAATCATTCCAACTGATGGTGAAAAGCCATTTTTATGATACTGATTCTTTCTAACCATAAGCATGGAATATTTTTCCATTTGTTTGTTTCCTCTCTTACTTACTTGAGCAGTGATTTGTAGTTCTCTTTGAAGAGGTCCTTCACATTTCTTGTAAGTCATATTCCTAGACATTTAATTGTCTTTGTAGCAATTGTGAATGGGAGTTCACTCATTATTTTGAACTCTGTTTGTCTGTTATTGTTGTATAGGAACGCCTGTGATTTTTGAACATTGATTTTGTATCCTAAGACTTTGAAGAAATTGCTTATCAGCTTAACGAGATTTTAGGCTGAGATGATGGGTTCTTCTAAATATACAATCATGTCATCTGCAAATAGAGACAATTTGACTTCCTCTTTAACTATTTGAAAACACTTTATTTCTTTCTCTTTCCTGATTACCCTGGCCAGAACTTTCATACTATGTTGAATAGAAGTGGTGAGAGAGGGCATCTTTGTCTTGTGCTGGTTTTCAAAGGGAATGTTTCCAGTTTTTGCCCATTCAGTATGATATTGGCTGTGGGTTTGTCATAAATAGCTCTTGTTATTTTGAGATATGTTCCATCAATACCTAGTTTATTGAGAGTTTTTAGCATGAAGCACTGTTGAATTTTGTCAAAGGCCTTCTCTGCATCTATTGAGATATCGTGTGTTTTTTGTATTTGATTCTTTTTATGTGATGGATTACATTTATTGATTTGAATAGGTTGAACAAGACTTGCATTTCAGGGATGAGGCCAACTTGGTCGTGATGGATAAGCTTCTGGATGTGCTGTTGGATTCAGTTTGCCAGTATTTTATTGAGTATTTTTCCATTGACGTTCATCAGGGATATTGGCCTGAATTTTCCTTTTTTAGTTGTGTCTCTGCCATGTTTTGGTAACAGGATGATGTTGGCCTCATAAAATGAGTTAATAAGGATTCCCCCTTTTTCTATTGTTTGGAATAGTTTCAGAAGAAATAGTACCAACTCCTCTTTGTGCCTCCAGTAGAATTCGGCTGTGAAACCATCTGGTCCTGGACTTTCTTATAATGGTAGGCTATTAATTTCTACCAGAGAAAGGAACAGGCAGCAATATTTGCTGTTCTGCAGCCTCTGCTGATGATTCCCAGGCAAGCAGGGGCTGAAGTGGACCTCCAGCAATCTCCAGCAGAGCTACAGCAGAAGGGTCTGACTGTTAGAAGGGAAACTAATAAACAGAAAGAAATAGTTTCAACATCAACAAAAAGGACATCAACTCAGAGAACCCATCCAAAGGTCACCAACCTCAAACACCAAAAGAAGATAAATCCACAAAGATGAGAAGAAACCAGCACAAAAAGGCTAAAAACTCCAAAAACCAGAATGCCTCTTCTCCATTAAGGGATCACAGCTTTTCACCAGTGAGGGAACAAAACTGGATGGAGAATGAGTTTGACCAACTGAAAGAAGCAGGTTTCAGAAGGTGGGTAATAACAAACTTCTCTGAGCTAAAGAAGCATGTTCTAACACAATGCAAGTAAGCTAAAAACCTTGAAAAAAGGTTTGAAGAAATGATAACTAGAATAACCTGCTTAGAGAAGAACATAAATGACCTGATGGCGCTGCAAAACAGGACGAGAATTTCTTGAAGCATACACAGGTTTCAATAGCTGAATAGATCAAGCAGAAAAAAGGATATCAGAGATTGAAGATCAACTCAATGAAATAAAGTGAGAAGACAAGATTAGAGACAAAAGAGTGAAGAGAAATGAACAAAGCCCCCAAGAAATATGGGATTACATGAAAAGACCAATTCTACATTTCATCAGTGTACCTGAAAGTGATGGGGAGAATGAAACCAAGTTGGAAAACACTCTTCAGGATATTATCCAGGAGAACTTCCACCACCCAGCAAGGCAGGCTAACATTCATATTCAGGAAATACTTAGAACACCACAAAGATACTCCTTGAGAAGAGCAATCCCAAGATACATAATACTCAGATTCACCAAGGTTGAAATGAAGGAAAAAATGCTAAGGAGAGCCAGAGATAAAGGTCACATTACCCACAAAGGGTAACCCATCAGACTAACAGCCAATCTCTTGGCAGAAACCCTAAAAAGCAGAAGAAAGTGGGGACCAATATTCAACATTCTTAAAGAAAAGGATTTTTCACCCAGAATTTCATTGCAAGGAAAACTAAGCTTTATCAGTGAAGAAGATATAAAATCCTTTACAAACAAGCAAATGCTGAGAGATTTTTGTCACCACCAGGCCTGCCCTACAAGAGCTTCCAAAGGAAACACTAAACGTGGAAAGGAACAACTTGTGTATGCTTCATGAAGTTCTTGTGCTGTTTTTCAGCTCGATCAGGTTGTTTATGTTCTCTACGCTGGTTATTCTAGTTAGCATTTCATGTAACCTTTTTTCATGGTTCTTACACTGGGTTAGAACATGCTCCTTTAGCTCAGAGCCTGCTTCTGTCAATTTGCCAAACTTATCCTCCATCACAACTCCTTACCTTGCTGCTGAGGAGCTGCGATCCCTTAATGGAGAAGAGACATTCTGGTTTTTGGAGCTTTTAGCCTTTTTGTGCTGGTTTCTTTTCATCTTTGTGGATTTATCTTCTTTTGGTCTTTGAGGTTGGTGACCTTCGGATGAGGTCTCTGAGTGGACATCCTTTTTGTTGATGTTGAAACTATTTCTTTCTGTTTATTAGTTTTCCTTCTAACAGTCAGACCTCTCTGCTACAGCTCTGCTGGAGTTTGCTAGAGGTCCACTCCAGACCCTGCTTGCCTGAAAATCACCAGCAGAGGCTGCAGAACAGCAACGATTGCTGCCTGTTCCTTCCTCTGGTAGTTTCCTCCCAGAGGGGCAACAGCCAAATGCCAGCCAAACCTCTCCTGCATGAGATGTCTGTTGGCCCCTACTGGGAGGTATCTCCCATTCAGGATACATGGGGGTTAAGGGGTCATTTGAGGAGGCAGTCTGTCCCTTATCAGAGCTCAGATGCTGTGTTGGGAAATCTGCTGCTCTCATCAGAGCTGCCAGGCAGGGACGTTTAGGTCTACTGAAGCTGTACCCACTACTGCCCCTTTTCCCAGGTGTTCTGTCCCAGGAAGATGTGGACTTTATTTATAAGTCCATGACAGGCTTCTGCCTTTTTTCAGAGATGCCCTGCCCAGTGAGGACATCTAGAGAGACAGTGCCTGCAGCTGCTAAGTTGTGTTGGGCTCCACCCAGCTCAGATTTTCTGGCAGCTTTGCTTACACTATGTGGTTGAAACTGCCTACTGGAGCCTCAGCAATGGCAGAAGCCCCTCCCACCACTGAGGTCAAACATCCCAAGTTGAGCACAGACTGCTGCAAGAATTTCGAGCCCCTGGATCTTAGCTTGCTGCTCTCAGTGGGAGTGGGACCTGTCGAGGCAGACCACTTGGCTTTCTGGCTTTAGTCCCCTTTCCAGGGGAGTGAACTGTTCTGTCACTGGCGTTCCAGGCACCACTGGGGTATAAAACAAAAAAACTGCTGCAGCTAGCTTAGTTCCTGCCCAAATGGCAGCCCAGTTTTGTGCTGGAAACCCAGGGCCCTGGTGGTTATGTAAGTACCAGAGGGAATCTACTGGTCTGCTGGTTGTGAAGACCATGGGAAAAGTGCAGTATCTGGGCTGGAGTGCAGGAAACAGTCCCTAATGTCTTCCCTTGGCTAGGAGAGGGAGTTCTCCAGCCCCTTGCACTTCTCGGGTGAGGTGACACCCCAAACCTGCTTTGGCTCACCCCTCTTGGGCTGCAACCACTATCCAACATTTGGAAATGTGGAAATCACTTGCCTTCTGTGTTGATCTTGCTGGGAACTATGCACTGGAGCTGTTCCTATTTGGCCCTCTTGCCCAGGAACAATCTAGTCCTTTATTCTTATTTTGTTCTCAATTGATGTGATGTATCACATCAATTGAATTGTGTATGTTGAACCATCTTTGCATCCCTTGTCATGACGAATAATCTTTTTAATGTATTGTTGAATTTGACTTGTTAGCATTTTGTTGAAGATATTTGCATCAATGTTCATCAGGAATGTTGGCCTGTGCTTTTCTTTTCTTGGGCGTTTGTCTGATTTTGGTATCAGAGTAACATTTGCCTTTCAGAGTCAGTTTGGAAGTATTCCCTTCTCCTTAATGTTTCATAATAGTTTAAATAAGATTGGTGTTAGTTCTTTAACAGTTTAATAGAATTTATCAGTTAAACCATTGGGCCCTGAGCTTTTCTCTGATAGATTTTTTGTTATGGGTTCAATTTTGTTACTTGTTATTAATCTATTCAGGTTTTGGATTTCTTCATGGTTCAATCTTAGAATATATCCATTTATTCTAAGTTTTTCAACTTATTGCCATGTAGTTGATAATAGTAGTCTCCAATGATCCTTTGAATTTCTGTGGTATCAGTTTAAAGTTTCCTTTTTCACCTTTGATTTAATTGGTTTGGGTCTTCTCTTTTTTCTTAGTCTGGCTAAGGGGCTGTCAATTTTATTTATCTCTTCAAAAATCTTTTATTGTGTTAACTGTATTTTTAAAATTTTATTTATTTTTGCTTTGATCTTTATTGTTCTTCTATTAATTTTGGGTTTGGTTTGCTCTTGCTTTTCTAATTCTTTAAGATGCATAGTTAGGTTGTTTATTTGAAGATTTTCTACTTGTTTGATGTAGGCACTTATTGTCACAAGTTTTCCTCTTAACACAACTTTCACTGTAGCCCACAGGTTTTGGTATGTTTTGTTTCCATTTTCACTTGTTTCAAGAAATTTTTAAATTTCTTTTTTAATGCCTTCATTGATAAATTAGTCATTCAGGAGCATATTATTTATTTTTCATGTGTTTGGATAGTTTCCAAAGTTCTTCCTGTTACTGATTTTTAGTCTTATTCTATTGTGGTTAGAGAATACACTTGATGTTATTTATATGTTTTTGAATTTTATAAAACTTGCTTTGTGGCCTAACATAAGGTCTATCTTTGAAAATAATTCATGGTTTTAAGAGAAGAATGTATATTTTGCAGCTATTAGATAAAATGCTCTGTAAATATGTATTAAGTCCATTAGATTTCTAGTGCAGACTGAGTCTGATTTTTTGTTGATTTTCTGTCTGCACGATGTGTCCAATGATGAATGTGAAAAATTGTGGTCTCCAGCTATTGTATTAAGGTCTTTCTCTCTCTCTTTGGTTCTAATAATATTTATGTATATGGATACTCCAGTGTTGAGCGCACATATTTATGATTGTTACAGCCTTTTGCTGCATTGACCCCTTTATCATTTTATAATACTCATCTTGGTCTCTTTTTATAGTTTTTGTCCTAAAGTCTATTTTATCTGATATAAATAGTTAGTCTTGCCCTTTTCTGGTTTCCTTTTGCTTGGGATATCTTTTATAATCCTTTTATTTTCAGTCTCTGTATGTCTTGTTAGCTGAAGTGAGTTTCTTGCAGGCATTACATACTTGGGTCTTTTTTTTTATTCATTCAACCACTCTAGGTCTTTTTACTGGAGATTTTAGTTCACTTAAATTTACTGGTAACAGTAATTAAACAAGTACAGAATACTCTACAACTGTTCTTTTAGTGTGTTACCCATATCTTTAGTACGAAGACAAAAAGAAAAACCTATCAAAAATAATAGCTACACCAACTTTTTAAGAGTCAGACAGTATAAAAATATATAGAGAGAAACAATAAAAACTTTAAAAATCAAGAAAGGATGGAGTTGAAGTGTAATTTAATGTAGTTATTGATAAGTTAGGACGTACTACTGCCATTTTGTTACTCGTTTTCTGGTTGTTCTGTGGTCCTCTCTTTCTTCCATCTTATCTTCTTTTGTGTAAAGGTGATTTTTCCCTAGTAATATGTTTTAATTTCTTGCTTCTTTCTGTATGTGTATTTGTTGTAGGTTTTTTCATTTTATGTTGTTGTAGGTTTCTTAAATATTATTTTATTTATATATATATACCTATATATCATTGTGTTTTAGATTTTGGGGTACATGTGAAGAACATGCAAGATTGTTGCATAGGTACATACATGTCAATGTGGTTTGCTGCCTTCCTCCCCATTACCTATATCTGGCATATCTCCCCATGTTACCCCTTCCCAACTCCCCACCCACTGCTCTCCCTCCCCTACTTTCCCCCCACAGATCCCAATGTGTGATGCTCCCCTCCCTGTGTCCATGTGTTTTCATTGTTCAACACCCACCTATGAATGAGAACATGTGGTGTTTGATTTTCTATTCTTGTGTCAGTTTGCTGAGAATGATGGTTTCCACGTTCATCCATGTCCCGACAAAGAACATGAACTCATCGTTTTTTATGACTGCATAGTATTCCATGGTGTATATGTGCCACATTTTCCCTGTCCAGTCTATCATCGATGGGCATTTGGGTTGGTTCCAAGCCTTTGCTACTGTAAACAGTGCTGTAATGAACATTTGTGTGCACGTGTCCTTATAATAGAATGATTTATAATTGTTTGGATATATACCCAGTAATGAGATTGCTGGGTCAAATGGAATTTCTATTTCTAGGTCCTTGAGGAACCACCACACTGTCTTCCACAATGGTTGAACTAATTTACACTCCCACCAACAGTGTAAAAGTGTTCATATTTCTCCACATCCTCTCCAGCATCTGTTGTCTCCAGATTTTTTAATGATCACCATTCTAACTGGCATGAGATGGTATCTCAATTTGGTTTTGATTTCGCATTTATCTAATGACCAGTGATGATGAGCATTTTTTCATATGTTTGTTGGCCTCATATATGTCTTTTTTTGTAAAGTGTCTGTTCATATTCTTCACCCACTTTTGAATGGGCTTGTTTGTTTTCTTCTTATAAATCTGTTATAGTTCTTTGTAGATTCTGGATATTAGCCCTTTGTCAGATGGGTAGATTGCAAAATTTTTTTCCCATTCTGTTGGTTGCCAATCCACTCTAATGACTGTTTCTTCTGCTGTTCAGAAGCTGTGGAGTTTGATTAGGTCCCATTTTCTATTTTGGCTTTTGTTGCCAATGCTTTTGGTGTTTTAGTCATGAAGTCCTTGCCTATGCCCTTGTCATGAATGTTTTTGCCTAGGTTTTCTTCTAAGGTTTTTATGGTGTTAGGTCTTATGTTTAAGTCCTTAATCCATCTGGAGTTAATTTTAGTGTAAAGTGTCAGGAAGGGGTCCCATTTCTGCTTTCTGCACATGGCTAGCCAGTTTTCCCAACACCATTTATTAAATAGGAAATCATTTCCCCATTGCTTCTTTTTATCAGGTTTGTCAAAGATCAGATGGTTGTAGATGTGTGGTGTTGCCTCCGAGGCCTCTGTTCTGTTCCATTGATCTATATCTCTGTTTTGGTACGAGTACCATGCTGTTTTGATTACCATAGCATTGTAGTATAGTTTGAAGTCAGGTAGCGTGATGTCTCCAGCTTTGTTCTTTTTGCTTAGAATCGACTTGGCTATGCGGGCTCTCTTTTGGTTCCATATGAGGTTTAAGGTGGTTTTTTCCAGTTCTGTGAAGAAGGTCATAGGTAGCTTGATGGGGATAGTGTTGAATCTGTAAATTACTTTGGGCAGTATGGCCATTTTCACGATATTGATTCTTCCTAACCTTGAGCATGGAATGTTTCTCCATCTGTTTGTGTCCTCTCTTATTTCGTTGAGCAATGGTTTGTAGTTCTCCTTGAAGAGGTCCTTTACATTCTTTGTTAGTTGTATTAGGTAATTTATTCTCTTTGTAGCAATTGTGAATGGCAGTTCGTTCTTGATTTGGCTCTCTTTAAGTCTGTTATTGGCGTATAGGAATGCTTGTGATTTTTGCACATTGATTTTGTATCCTGAGACCTTGCTGAAGTTGCTTATCAGTTTCAGGAGATTTTGGGCTGAGACAGTGGGGTCTTCTAAATATACAATCATGTCATTGGCAAATAGAGACAATTTGACTTCCTCCTTTCCTATTTGAATACCCTTTATTTCTTTTTCTTGCCTGATTGCTCTAGCTAGAACTTCCAATATAATATTGAATAGGAGTGGTGAGAGAGGGCATCCTTATCTAGTGCCAGATTTCAAAAGGAATGCTTCCAGTTTTTGCCCATTCAGTATGATATTGGCTGTGGGTTTGTCATAAGTAGCTTTTATTATTTTGAGATACGTTCTATCAATACCTAGTTTATTGAGGGTTTTTAGCATAAAGGGCTGTTGAATTTTGTCAAAGGCCTTCTCTGCATCTATTGAGATAATCATGTGGTTTTTGTCTTTGGTTCTGTTTATGTGGTGAATTACGTTTATAGACTTGTGTATGTTGAACCAGCCTTGCCTCCCTGGGATGAAGCCTGCTTGATCATGGTGGATAAGCTTTTTGATGTGCTGTTGCAGTTGGTTTGCCAGTATTTTATTGAAGATTTTTGCATCTATGTTCATCATGGATATTGGCCTGAATTTTTCTTTTCTTGTTGAGTCTCTGCTGGGTTTTGGTATCAAGATGATGTTGGTCTCATAAAATGATTTGGGAAGGATTCCCTCTTTTTGGATTGTTTGGAATAGTTTCAGAAGGAATGGTACCAGCTCTTCTTTGTATGTCTGGTAGAATTCGGCTGTGAACCCATCTGGACCTGGGGTTTTTTTGGTTGGTAGGCTCTTAATTGCTGCCTCAACTTCAGCCCTTGTTATTGGTCTATTCAGAGTTTTGACTTCTTCCTGGTTTAGGCTTGGCAGGATGCAAATGTCCATGAATTTATCCATTTCTTCCAGGTTTACTGGTTTATGGTTTTATTGATTTTTTAAAGGGTTTTTTTTATATGTCTCTATCTCCTTCAGTTCTGCTCTGATCTTAGTTATTTCTTGTCTTCTGCTTCCTTTTTGATTTTTGATCTTGCTCCTCTAGCTCTTTTCAATTTTGATGATAGGTTGTCGATTTTAGATCTTTCCTTGTTTCTCATGTGAGCATTTATTGCTATAAATTTCCCTCTAGATACCACTTTAAATGTGTCCCATAGGATCTGCTATGTTGTGTCTTCATTCTCATTGGTTTCAAAGAATATTTTTATTTTTGCTTTCATTTCATTTTTTATCCATTCGTCATTCGTGAAAAAGTTGTTCAGTTTCCATGTGATTGTGTGGTTTTGAGTGCTTTTCTTAATCCTGAATTCTAATTTCATTGCGCTGTGGTCTGAGAGACTGTTTGTTATGACTTCCATTCTTTTGCATTTGCTGAGGAATGATTTATTTCCAATTATGTGGTCAGTTTTGGAGTAAGTGCAATGTAGTGCTGAGAAGAATGTGTATTTTGTGGATTTGGGGTGGAGTGTCCTGTAAATGTCTATTAGGTCCACTTGGTCCAAATCTATGTTCAAGTCCTGGGTATCCTTGTTGACTTTCTGTCTCATTGATCTGTCCAATATTGTCAGTGGAGTATTAAAGTCTCCCATTATTATTGTGCGGGAGTCTAAGTCTTTTTGTAGAACTTGCTTTATGTATCTGGGTGTTCCTGCATTCGGTATATAAATATTTATGATAGTTAGCTCTTCTTGTTGCATTTATCCTTTTTCCATTATATAATGCCCTTCTTTGTCTCTTTTGATCTTTGTTGGTTTAAAGTCCATTTTATCAGATACTAGGATTGCTATCCCTGCTTTTTTTTGCTCTCCATTTGCTTGGTAAATCTTCTTACAGCCCTTTATTTTGAGTCTATGTGAGTCTTTGCAGGTGAGATGGGTCTCCTGGATATAGCACACTGATGGGTCTTGACTTTTTTTCCAGTTTGCCAGTCTGTATCTTTTGATTGGGATGTTTTGACCATTTACATTCAATGTTAATATTGTTATGTGTGAATTTGGTCCTGCCATTTTGCTACTGGCTGGTTGTTTTGGCCGTTAACTGACATGGTTCCTTCATTGCATCTTTATTCTTTACCATTTGATACGTTTTTGCAGTGGCTGGTACTGGTTGTTCCTTTCCCTGTTTAGTACTTCCTTCAGTTCTTGTAGTGATGAAATCTCTCAGCAATTGCTTGTCTGTGAAGGATTTTATTTCTCCTTCCCTTATGAAGCTTAGTTTGGCCAGATATGAAATTCTGAGTTTAAAGTTCTTTTCTTTAAGGCTGTTGAATATCGGCCCCCACTCCCTTCTAGCTTGCAGGGTTTCTGCCGAAAGATCCACTGTGAGTCTGGTGGTCTTTCCTTTGTGAGTTACTTGACTTTTCTCTCTGGCTGCCCTTAGGATTTTTTCCCTTCCTTTCAACCCTGGTGAATCTGACAACTGTGTGCCTTGGGGTTGCTCTTCTTGAGGAATATCTTTGTGGTGTTCTCTGTATTTCCTGCATTTGAATGTTGGCCTGCCTTGTTAGGTTGGGAAAGTTCTCTTGGATAGTATCTTGAAGAGTGTTTTCCAACTTGGATTCATTCTCCCCATCACATTCAGGTACGCCGATCAAGAGTAGATTAGTTTTTTTTTACTTACTCCCATAGTTCTTGGAGGCTTTGTTCATTTCTTTTCACTCTTTTTTCTCTAATCTTGCCTTCTTGTTTTATTTCATTGATTTGATCTTTTATCTCTATCCTTTCTTCTGCTTGATCAATTTGGCTGTTGAAACTTGTGTATGCCTCGTGAAGTTTTCGTGCTGTGTTTTCCAGCTCCATCAAGTCATTTATGCTCTTCTTTAAGCTGGTTATTCTAGTTACTATTTCGTCTAACTTTTTTTCAATGTTCTTAGTTTCTTTGCATTGGGTTAGAACATGGTGTTTTAACTCAGAGAAGTTTGTTATTACCCACCTTCTGACGCTTGCTTCTGTCAGTTCATCGGATTCATTCTCTGTCTTTTTTTGTTCCCTTGATGGTGAGGAGTTGTGATCCCTGGGAGGAGAAGAGGTGCTCTGTTCTTTGGTGGTTTCATCCTTTTTGCACTGTTTTTTCCCCATCTTCGTGGATTTATCTCCCTTTAATCTCTGAAGTTGGTGATTTCAGGAGGAGTCTGAGTGGACTTTTTTTTTTCCTATTGAGATTGGAGCTGTATCTTTTTTGGCCTGTAGAGGGTGTTGCTGGGCTCTCTCGGGTTCAGTCAGGTTGTTGGGTGGGTGGTCCTTCCCTAGAGTTTGTTTGCAGGTGAGATTGGCCCTGCCTTCCCAATGCCATCTCTCCCAGAGTGGGATGGTCCATCCCACTAGCGTTAGTCCAAACTCCTGCCCAGGTCCCTGTGATAACTTGCTGAACCGGGCAGTAGCCACTGCTCAAATTTGCATCAACTACACACAGCGCCCCACCATCTGGCAGGGCCCCCATGGACCGTGGGTTGCAGGAGGATGAGGCAAACACAGGATCTGAAATGGAGCTCTGAGGGGATTAAGTCCCCCCAACACTCCGAGCCAGGTGCATGTTTTACCCCGTCTTGATTTGCCCCCCTGGGTGTTTGTTGCTCTGTGGCTCCTTCCTTGGGCCCAATTCCAGTGCCCTATCAGTCCTACAGAAAAGAACCTGGCACCTCGTTTGGAAACTTGAAGTCCTCCAGCCATCTGCATCTCATTCGCTGTGAGCTGCATTTCGGCACTGGCTTCTCTCGGCCATCTTGGCCTCCCCCTCACTTTTGTCTGTGCGCCACATTTTCTTTATCCAGTCTATCATTGATGGGCATTTGGGCTGGTTCCAAGTCTTTGCTATTCTGAATAGTGCTGCAATAAACATACGTGTGCATGTGTTTTTATAGTAGAATGATTTGTAATCCTTTGGGTATTTACCCAGTAATGGGATTGCTGGGTCAAATGGTGTTTCTGGTACTAGATCCTTGAGGAATTGCCACACTGTCTTTTGTAATGGTTGAACTAATTTACTGTCCCACCAACACTGTAAAAGCATTCTTATTTCTCCGCATCCTCTCCAGCATCTGTTGTTTCCTGACTTTTTAATGATTGTCATTCTAACTGTCACGAGATGGTATCTCATTGTGGTTTTGATTTGCATTTCTCCAATGACCAGTGATGATGAGCTTTTTTTCATGTTTATTGGCTGTGTAAATATCTTCTTTTGAGAAGTATCTGTTCATATCCTTCAGCCACTTTCCAATGACAAAAGCCACATCATTATATCAATAGATGCAGAAAGGACTTCGAGGAAATTCAACACCCTTCATGCTAAGAACTCTCAATAAACTAGGTATTGATGTAACAGATCTCAAAAGAATAAGAACTACTTATGACAAATCCACAGCCAATATCATACTGAATGGGCAAAAGCTGGAAGCAGTCCCTTTGAAAACCAGCACAAGAAAAGGATGTCTTCCTCTCTTACCACTCCTATTCAACATAGTATTGGAAGTTCTGGCCAGGGCAATCAGGAAAGAGAAATAAATAAAAGGTATTTGAACAGGAAGAAAGGAAGTCAAATTGTCTTTGTTTGCAGATGACATGATTGTATATTTAGAAAACCCCATTGTCTCAGCCCAAAATCTCCTTAAGCTGATAAGCAACTTCAGCAAAGTCTCAGTATACAAAATCAATGTTTAAAAATTACAAGCATTCCTATATGCCAATAATAGATAAATAGAGAGCAAAAATCATGAGCAAACTCACAATTGCTACAAAGAGAACAAAATACCTAGGAATACAACTTATAGGGGATGTGAAGGACCTCTTCAAGGAGAACTACAAACCACTGCTCAATGAAATAAGAGAGGACTGAAACAGATGGAAGAGCATTCCATGCTCATGGATAGGAAGAATCAATATCGTGAAAATGGCCATACTGCCCAAAGTAATTTATAGATTCAATGCTATTCCCATCAAGCTACCATTGAATTTCTTCACAGAATTAGAAAAAACTACTTTAAGTTTCATATGGAACCAAAAAAGAGCCCATATAGCCAAGACAATCCTAAGCAGAAAGAACAAAGCTGGAGGCAGCACACTACCTGACTTCAAACTATACTATAAGGCAACAGTAATGAAAACAGCATGGTACTGGTATCAAAACAGATATGTAGACCAATGGAACAGAACAGAGGCCTCAGAAATAAGACTGCACATCTACAACCATCTGATCTTTGACAAATCTGACAAAAAGAAGCAATGGGGAAAGGATTCTCTATTTAAAATGGTGTTGGGAAAACTGGCTAGCCATATGCAGAAAACTGAAACTGGACCTCTTTCTTACACCTTATACAAAAATTAACTCAAGATGGATTAAAGACTTAAACATAAGACCTAAAACCATAAAAACCCTAGAAGAAAACCTAGGCAATAACATTCAGGACATAGGCATGGGCAAAGACTTCATGACTAAAACACCAAAAGCAGTGGCAACAAAAACCAAAATTGACAAATGGGATCGAATTAAACTAAAGAGCTTCTACTCTGCAAAAGAAACTATCATCAGAGTGAACAGGCAACCTACAGAATAGGAGAAAGGTTTTGCAATCTATCTGACAAAGGGCTAATATCCAGAATATATAAGAAGATTAAACAAATTTATAAGAAAAAAAGCTCACTGAACTTCTCTAACATGATTATTTTGAATTTTTTTTCAGGTAATGCATAGGTTTTCATTTAGTTTTGGTCAGCCACTGGAGATTTATTTTGTCTCTTTTGTGGTATTACATTTCCTTGATTTTATATGAATGTGTCTTGAAATTTGTACTGCTGTCTTGGCATTTGAAGAAGCAGTCACCTCCTCTAGTCTTTACTGCCTTCAGGAGAGAAATATTCCCACCAGTTAGCCTAGCTAGAGTCTAGGGGTTTCTCATCCTTTTATATGGATGTGCTTACTGCATTGCTTTTGTTTTCTCCTTGTTTTCTCATGGGTGGGTTGTTAAAATCATTGTTTCTATCAGGGCTTGAAGACAGGAAACTCAACTCTTAGGATTCTACATCACATCTTAGGATTGTATGCCTTTTCTTCATCTTGCAAATCTAATAGGATGCTGAAAGTCTCCTGCTTATTTATCATAGTGCCCTTGAATGTTTAAGCTTTTTTGCTTGTTTTCAACGAAGCAGAGTTGAGTTAGCAAATTATATCCATGTGAATTCTGTGGAGAATTGCTTGCAGTGGTTATGGGGAGAAAGAAAGTGGTACATGGTGCTGGGGTACTTATTGGCTATTTGGCAGGAGGTAGTCTCCCACTAAGGTGTCTAAGAGCTTGTGGTTAGGCTTTTAGTGAGGTCCATGTGCCTGTTAGTAGAATACTTGCTGATTCTTGTGATCTACATGCTGGTTGCTGTGATTCCCTGTCCCTTTTCCCTGCTCCTAGTTGTCTTCAGATGATTTAGCTATGTTGATCTCAGTATTCTGAGTATTCTGGGTGGGCAAGACAGAAGTGGGTCTCTTGGACAGTATCTCATAAGACTAGGGAACTTGGACACTTATTTCCCTCTCCTTCCAAAGAAAGAAATTGTAGACTAAAGGCGTCTCTATTGGCAAAGTTATGCTACCTGAAGAAGGGGTGACGTACGTAAAGTGAAACTGCTCTTTTTACCTTATATGCATCTATTGGATTTTTTGGCTCCACTAGGGTGGTGGAACCTCTGAGCTGGACTATCTGCATCACATAAACATATTCTTGTTCATGGGTGGATTGTTAAAATCACTGTTTCTGTGGGTGCTTGAAGACAGGAACCTCCTATTCTACTACCTTCTAGATGTCACTTCTTTGTTTTAAACAATGTCCCTGCTTTTTTCATGTTCTGTTCCTAATGAAGTTAACTTTATCAGACAGGGTTAAGGAGCTGCCCCTCTTACAGCAGGCTATGCCCATCCTGGACAGACCTGTCACAACACGGGGCCAGAGCCGAGAGGGTAGGAATGAGAGCTACTGCTCTTCCCAACCTGCCGCAGCCTCTCATGGAGTGACACCTGTGTGCTGGGTCTGAAACTGCTGAGGGAGGATGATAGCTACCAGTCCTCATGGGCTGCCCATACACACAGTATAGACTCTCTGCAACATGAAGATGGAGAAGACAGGAGCAACCCCTGGCATGAATGACACAGACTCACACTTTTCTTACTGAGATGCAGCAAATTTCTTGACCTGATGTTTCTCAATGTGTTTTATACCCTGTGGTCAGTTTCTGGAGACTTTAGTTTTTATTATTAGTTAACTAATTTTTGTAGTCATCCAATTTTATTACTGTTTCTCTGAGAAGAGGATCTGTTAAGTTTCTCATATAGGCATTTCAGAAGTCCTGCTTCCTAATTAAATCTTGCCTATAGTGGTTGTAAATTGCTGATTTTTCAGTTCTAGCATTCTTTCTGTATTGACTACTGAACATTTGGCATTCTATAAGCAAGAGCCCTCACCTGTTCCCTGTTCCCCATTTTTTTTTTTTTTTTTTTTTTGAGACAGAGTCTCACTCTGTCACCCAGGCTGGAGTGCAGTGGCACGATCTTGGCTCACTGCAACCTCCACTTCCTGGGTTCAAGCAAGTCTCCTGCTTCAGCTTCCCGAGTGGCTGAGACTACAGGCATGTGCCACCACACCTGGCTAATTTTTTGTATTTTTAGTAGAGACAGAGTTTCACCGTATTAGCCAGGATGGTCTCAATCTCTTGACCTCTTGATCTACCACCCTTAGCCTCCCAAAGTGTTGGGATTACAGGTGTGAGCCACCACACCTGGCCTGTTTCCCATTCTTTATCTCTATTTATTATCAGTATAGATTCATGAGTTCCTATTTTTCACTCCAATGGTTTATAATTTATTACTGTACAGAAATTTTTCTGCGTTTTTCAGATTTGACAAGTGGCAGTTTCTTTAATTTGGATCCTGGGTTCTTGTTCATTATTTTTTTGTGGTGTGTTCTTGCTTTCTGGTATATCAAGATGTTCTAGACTCATCTCATATTTACCCTGCCCTACCCCTTGACTCAGTCAGTTTTCTGAGAAGTTCTAATTCATTTCAGGGAGAGATGATATTATAGACCAAGATCTGGATGCTAAATGTGCTATAGTTATGCTGAAGCATCTTTGTTCTTGCTCTTAAGTGGACAAAATTAGGAAACTTATATATATATATAAATATACAAGTATACAGACACACATATACATATTTTAGAATGAGTTTACATTTATACCTCCAATTCCAATTCACCCCATAACAGTTCTTTCTCTCCTTTCCACATTTCATATTAGTCTGTCCCTTCTTCAGTAAAAACTCTCAATCTCAACAATATGAATACATTTATTCATTTGCTCAATCTTATAATATAGTCAAATTTATTTCGGAATTTGTTGCCCATACCACTAAACTTTAAAATGCTACCAAAAAGAGTTAAGGATTTGTTTGAAATTCTCTCCCACTATCCCAGCCAATCCAAGACTGGGTAAAAATTCAAATAGTGGGTTCAAAGTAACTTGGATAAATTCATTCTTTCTTTGCCCTTCATTGTGGTTATGGCATTCATTTAAAATACATGTGGGGATCATTTGGCTCAGTTTGCTTTCTATTTTAGGACTTCTTTTTTTTCTTCTCATCCTTATTGATTTAATTTTTTAAAAACATGTAGAACATTAGCATGCTTCCAAGAATCAAAATAATACTAAAAGGTATATTTGGAGAGGTATCAGTCATTCCCATATCCTTTCTGCATGTTTTTCTCTCATCCCTTTAGTAGGTAAAGAGTTTCATTGTTTTCTGGTTTTGTCTTTTTGTTACACAAAAGTCAACACTGTATATGTATGTGTGTCTATATATATATATATATAGACACACACACACACACACATACATATGAACACACATGTCTCTGTATATGTATGTATATATATACTATATATGTGAATATCTTCTATACATAAACAGTGTATATGTGTGTGTGTATATATATATATAGATAGATATTTAAAATGTTTTTCACTTGTTCTTTCAGTAAGCAATGTCTTCTAGAAATCATACCATATCAGTTCACATGAAAATTTTTCTCACTTTTTTAAAAACATCTGTATAATACCCAGTTGTGCGGATGTTCCATAGTTTATTCATACAACTTATGCTTAGATATTTAGGTAGTTTCTAACATTTTTCAATTACATTAATGGTGTAATAAATCAGTTTGTATATATATATGTATTTTTATATATTCTGGAGGTATATTTTAATGTGTATTGGAGTTGTATCTTCAAGATAAATTCCTACAAGTATTATTATAAATTCCTAAAGTATTATACATTCCTGAAGTATATTGTTTTGGCTATCAGTACTTGCCTTCTCTTTGCTTATGCAAGTTTCTGCAGCCAGTTTGATTTTCTCCCCAGAAAATAAATTTTTCTTTTCTACCACATGGCCAGTCTGCAAATGTTCCAAACTTTTACACTCTGCTTCCCTTTTAAATACAAATTCCAATTTCAGATCATTTCCTTGCTTACATATATAAGCTTAGGTTGTTAGAAGCAGCCAAGCCAATCTCGAACACTTCGCTGCTTAGAAATTTCTTTTGCCAGATACTCTAAATTATCACAAGCTCAAACTTCTGCAGATTCCTAGAGTAGGGGCACAATGCTACCAGGTTCTTTGCTAACACATAACAAAAGTGGCCTTTGCTCTAGTTCCCAAATAAGACCTCATCTCCATCTGAGACCTCCTCAGCCTGGACTTCACTGTCCATATCACTACCAGCATTTTGGTCGCAACAATTTAACATGTCTTTAGGAAGTTCAAAACATTCCCTCATCTTCCTATCTTCTTTTGAGCCCTCCACACTCTTCCATCCTCTGCCAGTTACCCAATTCCAAAGCTGTTTCCACATTTTCCAGTATCTTTATAGTAATGCCCTGCTCCTTGGTACCAATTCTCTGTTATTAGTCTGTTCTCACAGTTATAAAAAAATACCTGAGACTGGATAGTTTACAAAGAAAAGAGGTTTAATTGGCTCATAGTTCTGTAGCTTGTACAGGAAAAATAGCAGTTTCTGCTTTTGGAGAGGCCTCAGGAAATTACAATTGTGGTGGAATGTGAAGGGGAAGCAGGCATGTCTTACATGGCCAGAGCAGGAAGAAGGCTGGGGGAGGTGCTTAACACTTTTAAACAGCCAGATCTTGTGATAACTCACTGGAACAGCACTAGGAGGATGATGCTAAACTATTAGAAACCACCCCATGAGCTAATTACCTCCCACCATGCCCCCCTCCAACATTGGTGATTACATTTCAATATGAGATTTGGCTGGGGACACAAATCTCAGATCCAAACCATATCAGTGGTCTATTCTGGACTTCATATTCTATACCATTAGCTTTTCTAGTCATGTTCCAGTACTAAATTGTTTTAGTTTTATAGAGGCTATCCTAGTATGTTTAAATATCTGGTAGGAGTATATCCTCCCTCATACTTTTCTTTTGTTAGTCTTTTTTAAAGCTATTCTTACATGTTTTTTTTGCATACAAACTTTAGGATCAAATTATTTTGATCCATAAAAGGCTTATTAGAATATTGAAATTTTTACTAGACTCAGATTAACTTTATAAATTAACTTAGGAAAAACTGTCATCTTTATGATGTTGAGATATCCTATTAAAAAGGATATTTTCTCATTTATTCATGTTTATTTTTGTGTCTTTAAGAAATTTTTTATAACGATTTTCATAGAAATTTTAGATATCTTTTATTAAGTTTATTACTAAATATTTTTTAAATCTTCTTTATTGCTGTTATGACTGCGATTCTCTTGTCTATTATATCTTCTACCTGGTTATTATTCGTCCAGATGAATGCTATCAACTTTTTTTTGTGTGTGGTAAACACATAAAATTCACCATTATATCATTTTTTTTTTCCTGAGGCAGTGCAGTAGCACTCTGTCAACTCACTGCAACCTCCACCTCCCAGGTTCAAGTGATTCTCCTGCCTGGCCTCCCAAGTAGCTGGGATAGCATGCGTATACCACCACACCCAGCTAATTTTTGTATTTTTAAAGAGACTGGGTTTCACCATGTTGGCCACACTAGTCTTGAACTCCTGGCCTCAAATGATCCACCTGCCTTGGCTTCCCCAAGTGCTAGGATTACAGATGTGAGCCACCATGCCCAGCCTACCATTCTGTCCATTTTAAAGTATAAAGTTCAGTAATGTTAAATATGTTCTCATTGTTGTGAAATAGATCTTCAGGGCTTTTTCATCTTGCAAAAAACATTTTTGGTCTTTACCATAAGAACTTTGTTGAGGGTCTTTGAGGTAAACCCAAAAAACTATGGTGGCCTCACTGAAACTATGGTCTTAAGGAGGTTCTCATTCTCGAGCTAATCTACACTCAACCTCCAGCAATTTGTCAAAATTATCTTTTAAATGATCCTGCCAGTTTATGTCTCCAGAACTTTTCTAAGTAAGCTGATCTTGGCCATGACCCTTTGGATTTGCTTGTCTCTTTAGATTTCAAGGTCATGGTTTGCCTTGAAATCTACAACTTTTCTTGAATCCATCAGAGAACCTCAGTTGGTCTAGGTAGTCAGGTGGTCTAGTTCTCTCTGGTAAGGATGGAATGATAACTTTTAAGCTCTTTACATGTCAGAGCTAAGGCCAGAAGTCCCTCATAATTTTTGAAAGCATAAAGTGCCTAAGACCAAAAAGTTTGAGAACCCTTGCTACATGCTATTATTAAATTCTCTTTTTTAAAACTTAAAGAAATTTAAAATTCAATGTACCTTTTAGCATTTAGCGATTGCTGTTTTCCTTTTTGGAATTTCATCATTCTAACCATATATCTCTTTGAGAGTTGTATTCTAAAGCAAAATACGACATGGATTTGATCCTTCAGAAGCTTAACTGAAGCAATTCTTGACTTACTGCATTTTTAACCTTTATTTAATATACAGGGACGTTGCATTGTACACTCTTAGGAATCCTTTCATACTGTTAAATATTTACTTAATTCATACTCATGGTCCTCTATGATTCTTTCTTTCCACCTTGTTTTGTTTGTTTGTTTTTTGAGACAGGGTCTTGCTCTGTCACCCAGGCTGGAGTTCAGTGGTACAGTCCTGGCTCACTGCAGCCTCAACCTCCTGAGCTCAAGAAATCCTCCTACCTCAACCTCCTGAGTAGCTGAAACTACAGGCATACCATCGGGCCTGACTAGGTTTTGTATTTCTTGTAGAGGCAGAGTTTTGCCACATTGTTCAGGCTGGTCTTGAACTCCTGAGCTCAAGCAATCTGCCTGCCTCCGCTTCCCAAAGTGCTGGAATTAAAGGAATAAGCCACCATGCCTAGCCAATTTTCTTCTTTCTTGTGTAAAGCTCAGTCATTCCGTGTCTTACATTTGTATAATTTCTATTTCCCAAGTCTACTGCTTTGTGTGTCCTTAGATGAAATGGCATTTGTAAGTAGGACTAAAGTGTACTATTAATTTTGGCACATATTAGTTTACGCTAATGTGGAAATCCCTAGGAGTCATTTGATAGTGTTATATTTTCACAATGTTTCCCCCATTTAAGGATTATAAACTGGTATCAAGAACACTTTTGTTTGGTGTTCATATTTGTAGGCTTTACTTTAAATGTTATTAACACTTAGATTCACACATTTGTCAATCACTCTCACACTTAAAAGAATCTATTTCCAAAGGTATGCTACTACCTTCTGACTTATCGATTAATGAGAGTGACTAAAATGCAACTATTCATGAATTCTATGACTGTTAGCAAGAACAAAAAAGTGATTTTCATCCTGAAGAGGTAACTGTTTAAATTATGAAGATAAACTAAATTTTACCTTGTGATTATCTTCTTTCATTTTAACAAAATATAATTTTCTTCCTTCCTATATGCTTTATCAAGATTTATAAGATCCTCACATTTAAACTCCTAAATATTTAGGAGCTGATAGTTATGTATTGATACTGAAAAATGTCAGCAGATATTATTTGTAACCTCCTAGTGTTGGCAGTTTTCTATTGATAAAAGGATTTCACTTGAGTAAATTTCAGTTAGATACTATTAATGAAATGATCGCTTTATATTTATACATTGTTTCCAACACATTGCTTACCTATAAAACAAATAATTTAAGAATTTACAACAGGTTGTGTTTTGGGGAAAAAACCCTCAAACCATGTTTTTTTACCTTTGCTCTCACACCACAACCTTCACCTCCACATAAGAAGACCTCTGTGATGAAATATGTGGAGGGTTTTCCCCACACACCAAACAGTGGGCACCAGCTATGTCCTCCAGAGACAGAGACAGATTCCGCAGGTTGGCAACTCAGTCCCACAAGACCTCTCCCTCTTTCCCACCAGTCACAAGTCCGGATCTCCACAACTTCTGATTGGTTTTAAGTTGGAGTTCCTAAGACCCTCCTTTGAGTTCAATTAATTTATTTCAGCAGCTTACAGAAGTCAGAGAAACATTTAGGCTTACCAGTTTATTATGAGGGATATCTTAAAGGATACAAACAAACAGCCAGATGAAGAGATGCATAGGGTGAGTTCTGGGATGGTCCTAAGCACAGGAGCTGCTGTCCTTGTGGAGTTGGGGGTTTGTCACCATGCAGGCATGTAGATGAATAGTTCTTCATCTTTCTGTAAATCTCTATGTATTCAGTGCTCTGGAAGCTCTCTAACTGCGTCCTTTGGGTCTTTGATGGAGACTTTATTGATTGTCCATGATTGAAACAGGGACAACTGTGTCAAAATGTGATTCAACAAAAAGAGTATGCTCTAAACCCAGTGCATTAGTCTGCTGTCACACTGCTGTAAGGAACTACCGGAAACAGGGCAATTTGTAAATAAAAGATGTTTAAGTGACTCACAGTTCTGCAGGCTATATAGGTAGTCTGGCTGGGGAGGCCTCAGGAAACTTTCAGTCACGGCACAAGGCGAATTGGAAGCAGGCACATCCTCACATGAAGCAGGAGAGAGATAGTGAAGTGAGAAGTGCTACACACTTTTAAACAACCAGATCTTGTGAGAACTCAGTCACTCACAAGAACAGCAAGGGGGAGGTCCTGGTTTGGGCAGGAGAAGGGGAGAGAGAGAGAGAGAGAGAGAGAGAGAGAGAGAGAGCGAGCAAGAGAAAAAGAGTGTATGTGAGAGAGAGATTAATTGATTGATTCTGTTTCCTGAGGTCTGTTTCTGAGACCTAAAGCACCCCGACATTATAACAAAATACTGTAACAAAGGTAATGAGAGCTATGAGCTAGGAACCTTGGATGAAAATATATGTGTATATGTAAATATATATATATTTATATGTTTTATTTATATATATTATATATTATATATTATATTTATTTATATGTTTTATATATATATATCTCACAAGTCAGTAGGTCTTTATTCTCAATTATAAACACCACTTTGAATATTAAACTGTGTATTAAATTCTTCTCATATCTATAGACATCTTGCTTTATCTCATGTTAAGGTTTAAAAAATTACTTAAGTAAAAATCTTAGCACACACACACATGAATTTAGCCTAATGCCTGGCCACATGGTAGACAGTCAAATAATATTTAATGAATGATGTAAATTTTCATGAAAGAGAAAGTGCCCAACATTTATTAAGCATCTATCAGATGCTTATTTTTTCAATGTAATTTAATGAGGACATTAAGGCTCAGATGGTCAAATACAAATGGCACATCTGAGATTTGATCTAAGGGTTGTCTTGCTTTAGAATGACGTTTTTGGCTCTCTTCCAAAGGGGAAATTAAATCTGATAAACTTAACTTTCTACTTTGTTTACTTATTTAGTTTAGACTTTTCTTGGCTCAGACAACTCCTACTTTGTCACGGTGAGGTCAAATGGGCCATTCTAGAGAACTATTAAAAAAAACAGAGAGTATGAGGCTTCGTTTTGATGAAAAGATTGGTTTTGTAAACTTGCAGAATTTACTCCCTGTTCCAGAACTTTATTTTATTTAAAACAGAGACAGAGTTTCACTATGTTGGCCAGGCGGGTCTCAACCTCCTGGCCTTAAGCAATACTTTCACCTCGGCCTCCCAAAGTGCTGGGATTATAGGCATGAGCTACCATACCTAGACACCATAACTTTAATTATAGCCATGAATTTAAAATCCTTCTGGAAAGTAATGCTTCATGTAAATACTGATAAGTATGACATTACCAAATAAACTTGACAGATTAGCAGCCTAAAGAGTGATAGGGTTCTGGAACATTTGTGTGATTTTATTTTGGATTATCTGAATGGATCCTAAATATAATCACAGTGTCCTTATAAGAGGGAAGCAGAGGGAAATTTGACCTGAGGAGGGGAAGGTGATGAGAAGACTGAAGCAAGATGCTAATAATTTTGAAAATGGCGGAAGGGGCTACAAGCCAAAGAAATGCAGCTCTAGAAGCTGAAAAAGACAGAAAGTGAATTCTCCCCTAGGGCCTCTGGAGGAAGTGAAGGTCTCTCAACACTTTGGTTTTGGCCAGTGAATCATTTTGGACTTGTGACCTCTGACAGTGTAGAGTGTTGTTTTATGGCACCAAGTTTGTGATAATTTGTTACAGCAATGACAAGAAATTAATACAAAGACTAAACAACCTTTATACTATCAGGACTACATTGTCTTTATGAAGTTACATCTAATTTTACTCAATTTCCATTTCTGACATTCTAGTAATCTTGATTCTAAAAACTGTAGGAGTGAAAACTGTAGTTGGTGCAAAAGTAATTATAGTTTCAGCCTGTGAATTTTAAATCGTTATAAACAGGTTCAAATACATCTTTATTAATCAAAATAGGAACCATTACAATGAACACAGTTTTGTTTGTTTTTTTTTTTTGCCAATGAGAAATAAGTTTATTTATTCCTGTAGTGTAAAAAATCAATGCTTTGGGATTCAACAAACCCTTGGAAAGCATTTTCTGCATCCTGCTGGGTTTTTTTTTTTCTGAAGACAAAAAAAAAATCAAGAAAGACCTTTGCATTTTCCCTGCAAAAAGTTGTCGAGATGCTTGAAGACATGGTAGTCAGTGGCGAGAGGTCAGGTGAATATGGCAGATGAGGCAAAACTTCATAGCCCAATTCATTAAACATTTGAAGCGTTGGTTGTACAATGTGCAGTCGGGCATTGTGGAGAAGAATTGGGTATAGCTGTAAGACGATCAGCTTTGATGATTGCATTCAATTGGTCATTGTCAACTTCTGATGGCCAGCCACTATGTTCCTCATCTTCAAGGCGCTCGTCTCCTTTGCAAAACTTCTTGAACCGCCACTACATTGTACGTTCATTAGCAGTTCCTTGGTCAAACACATTGTTGATGTTACGAGTTGTCTCCACTGCTTTACGATACATTTTGAACTCAAATAAGAAAATTGCTCAAATTTGCTTTTTGTCCAACAGCATTTCCATAGTCTAAAATAACTATAAGGTAAACAGAAAGTAATGTCATTAGCAAAAAAAAAAAGGTGCATTAAAATGATGTATGACATAACCACGATTATTTAAGAATGTATTCAAATATCAAACAGCAAATTTCAACAATGCAAACACCACAATTGCTTTTGTACCAATCTAATATTTTTTCTTGTCCATAATAAGGGTCACAGTTGATACCCCTTAACAAAAGACAGATTAACAGGAGAAATACATAACTTTATTTAACAGTGTTTACAGGAAGTAGGAGACTTCAGAAATTAAGACCCAAAGACCAGGTAAAACTGTATACTTTTATGCTAAGCCCCAGGAAAGAAGTAGATAGCTGTGGAGAAATATGATTGGAAAAGAAGAATATGATCTAATAGTGATAACTTTGGGGAACATAAGATTCTTCTTGGCCTCTCTGTGCAGTATTCTTTTCTTATGGGTACATGGCAGGACAAAAGGGTCTCCCTTTCAGGAAAGGTAGGTCAGAAAGTGACCTTTCTAGGTTTCATGGCTTGCTTTACAGGTAAGGATTTCTAGTTTCTATGACCCACTTCAGGGAAGAGTTCTGGTTTTTATGACATGCCTTGGAGGAGAAAGGAGTGTGTACGGAAGATCAGAGACCTTGTTTCTGATGCCCTTTCAATCTTTTTCAGCTCAGAGAACTCAGCGTGTGCCAAGGCACCCATACTTGGGGTATCATTCTCTGAGCAATTGGCACCTATCAATCTACAAAGAAGCATGTAGCCTTGAGCCTAAATGCAAGTGTTTTCATTTAGAAAAAAAAAAATCCTTTATTGGCCTTCTCTGTTCCTTATTTATCACATCCTCCTCTTCATTTACCAGAAATACTTTGCCCCAAGAGACTGTCCTTGGCCTCTCTTCTCGTCTTCATAATCTTGCCTTTATTGTTCTATTTACTGCCATAGCTTTAATTTTTACATCAATGCTCTTGATCAGTTTGTTAGGCTTCAGATCCACATTTCCGGTTGTCTGCTATGGCATCTTCAGCTGGATAGCTCATTGGCATTTTGTATTCAATATAACTAGAAATGAATTTATCTTCTCATGCATTGGTTTATAAACAGAAAACCAGGTCACACCAGAAAACAAATGCTTCATCAAATAAGATATGTTAAGAATTTTGCTTTGTTTTGTTTTACACAATAATGGAAAACTCAAAAAGTATCATCTTATTCTTTTGTTTTTGCAGATGTTAATTTTGAGTAATATTTCTTCCAACATTTCTTCACTTTGCCTTGCTCCACATGGGCCTTCCTAGTCACGGTGCAAATGACTGCAGGAATGGAAAATCTGACTTTTAGATTACTCTGTATGTAAATTCTAACAATATGATCTTCTCAGCCAAGGAACCAATTAATTCAAGTAACTTGGGACAGAGTTCTCTGACTTTATCTCCTCTATAATTTTTTTTCTGAAGACAAAAAAATCAAGTAAAAACATTCTGAACTTTACCTGTAGTTTGTTGCTGGTGGTATTAGAGATGCAATTTTAAAAAAGAACCTATGAGTCAATAGTAATTAACAAAAACAATGATGGCAACAACAAAAACCTAGTGAATCCGGCCAGTAACTGTAGAAGAAATGATAGCATAGAAAATCACCATGTTACAACCCTTAGTAATTATACGTAATTCAGGCAAGGATAATCAAAACATGTTAAAAACAATTTGGTGAAATTTTATGGGGAAATGGGATTCATGAAATATCAAGCATCAACCCTTAGATTACATGCTATATGGTGGCGAAATCTGGCATGTATCACCTTAACTGAGTGATCAAACTTAACATCAGCAATAATTAGACAGTGCCTTTATGTACCTCCAGAAGGAACTCCTTAGAAAAATATATTATGTATGTAATATTCTTACCAAAAATGCTTAACTTGAATCTAATCATGAGGAAACAACCAGAGAAATCTAAATCACAGAACATTCTACAAAATGACTAACATTGGATTTCTTAAAAGGCTTAATATCATGAAAAAACAAAACAAAACAAAGAAGCAGATGAACTGTTCAAGATTAAAGGAGAATAAATCCAATGTATGATTACTGATTGGATCCTGGATTTTTAAAAATTCGTGTATAGTATCAGGGAGATCTGTCAATTCCCATCCGTATTTGTCCATTTTATTTTATTTTATTATTTTAAATTTTACTTTAAGTTCTGGGATATGTGTGTAGAACGTGCAGGTTTGTTACATAGTTATACATGTGCCATGGTGGTTTGCTGCACCTATCAACCCGTCATCTAGGTTTTAAGCACAATGCATTAGATATTTGTCCTAATGCTCTCTCTCCCCTTGCCCCCACCACTCGACAGTTCCCGGTGTGTGATGCTTCCCTCCCTGTGTCCATGTGTTCTCATTGTTCAACTCCCACTTATGAGTGAGAATATGCAGTGTTTGGTTTTCCATTCCTGTGTTTGCTGAGAATGATGGCTTCCAGCTTCATCCATGTTCCTGCAAAGGACATGAACTCATCTTTTTTGTGGCTGCATAGAATTCTGTGGTATATATGTGCATTTTCTTTATCCAGTCTATTATTGATGAGCATTTGGGTTGGTTCCAAGTCTTTGATATTCTGAATAGTGCTGCAATAAACATACATGTGCATGTGTCTTTATAGCAGAATGTTTATAATCCTTTCGGTATATACCCAGTAATGGGATTGTTGGGTCAAGTGGTATTTCTGGTTCTAGATCCTTGAGGAATCACCACACAGTCTTCTACAATGGTTGGACTAATTTATATTCCCACCAAAGGTATAAAACCGTTCTTATTTCTTCACATCATCTCCAGCATCTGTTGTTTCCTAACTTTTAAATAATCACCATTCCAACTGTTGTGAGATGGCATCTCATTGTGGTTTTGATTTGCATTTCTCTAATGATCAGATATGATGAAATTTTTTTCATACGTTTCTTGGCTGCATAAATGTCTTCTTTTGAGAAGCGTCTGTTCATATCCTTTGTTGACTTTTTTTTTTAATTGTAAATGTGTTTAGGTTTCTTCTAGATTCTACATATTAGACCTTTGTCAGATGGGTATATTGCAGAAATTTTCTCTCATTCTGTAGGTTGCTTGTTCACTCTGATGATAGTTTCTTTTGCTGTGCAGAAGCTCCTTAGTTTAATTAGATCCCATTTGTCAATTTTGTTTTTTGTTGCAATTGCTTTTGGTGTTATAGTCATGAAGTCTTTGCCCATGCCTGTGTCTTGAATGGCATTGGCTAGGTTTTCTTCTAGGGTTTTTATGGTTTTGGATTTCACATTTAAGTCTTTAATCCATCTGGAGTTAATTTTTGTGTAAGGTGTAAGGAAGAGATCCAGTTTCAGTTTTTGGCATATGGCTAGCCAGTTTTGCAGCATCGTTTATTAAATAGGGAATCCTTTCCCCGTTGCTTGTTTTTGTCAGGTTTGTCAAGGATGGTTGTAGATGTGTGGTGTTATTTTTGAGGACTCCATTCTGTTCCATTGTTCTATATATCTGTTTTGATATCAGTACTATGCAGTTTTGGTTACTGTAGCCTTGTAGTATAGTTTGAAGTCAGATAGCAAGATGCCTGCAGCTTTGTTCTTTTTGCTTAGGATTGTCTCGGCTGTATGGGATATTTTTTGGTTCCATATGAAGTTTAAAATAGTTATTTCTAATTCTGTGAAGAAAGTCAATGGTAGCTTGATCGGGGATAGCACTGAATCTATAAATTTGGGCAGTATGGCCATCTTCATGATATTGATTCTTCTTATCCATGAGCATGGAATGTTTTTCCATTTGTTGTGTCCTCTCTTATTTCATTGAGCAGTGGTTTGTAGTTCTCCTTGAAGAGGTCCTTCACATCCCTTGTAAGTTGTATTCCTAGGTATTTTATTCTGTTTCTAGCCATTGTGAATGGGAGTTTGCTCATTATTTGGCTCTCTGTTTGTCTATTATTGGTGTATAGGAATGTTTGTAACTTTTGCACATTGATTTTGTATCCTGACTTTGCTGAAGTTGCTTATCAGCTTAAGGAGATTTTGGGCTGAGATGATGGGGTTTTCTAAATATACAATCGTGTCATCTGCAAACAGAGACAATTTGACTTCTTATCATCCTATTTAAATATCCTTTTTTTATTTCTCTTTCCTGATTGCCCTGGCCAGAACTTCCAATATTATGTTGAATAGGAGTGGTAAGAGAGGTCATCCTTGTCTTGTGCTGGTTTTCAAAGGGAATGCTTCCAGCTTTTGTCCATTCAGTATGATATTGGCTGTGGGTTTGTCATAAATAGCTTTTATTCTTTTGAGATACATTTCATCAATACTAGTTTATTGAGAGTTCTTAGCATGAAGGGGTGATAAATTTTACTGAAGGCCTTTTCTCCATCTATTGAAATAATGATGCAGTTTTTCTCATAGGAAAGTGGCCAAAGGATATGAACACACACTTCTCAAAAGAAGATATTTATGTGGCCAACAAACATGGAAAAAAAGATCATCACCACTGGTCATTAGAGAAATGCAAATCAAAACCACAATGAGATACCATCTCATGCCAGTTGAATATTGAATATTGGCCCCCCACTCTCTTGTGGCTTGTAGGGTTTTTGCCAAGAGATCCGCTGTTAGTCTGATGGGCTTCCCTTTGTAGGTAACTTGACCTTTCTCTCTGTCTGTCCTTAACATTTTTTCCTTCTTTCAACCTTGGAAAATCTGATGGTTATGTGTCTTGGGTTGGGGTTGATCTTCTTGAGAAGTATCTTAGTGGTGTTCTCTGTATTTCCTGAATTTGAATGTTGGCCTGTCTTGCTATGTTGAGGTATTTCTTTTGGATAATATCCTAAAGTGTATTTTCCAACTTGGTTCCATTCTCCCCGTCACTTTCAGGTACACCAATCAATTGTAGGTTTGGTCTTTTCACATAGTCTCATATTTCCTGGAGGGTTTTTTTGTTCCTTTTCATTCTTTCTTCTCTAATCTTTATGCCTATTGAAGGTGATCTTAAATCTTTGATTTCCTTTGTTCTGTTTGATTGATTCAGCAATTGATGCTTGTGTAGTCTTCATGAAGTTCTTGTGCTGTGTTTTTCAGGTCTATCAATTCATTTATCTTCCTCTCTAAACTAGTTATTCTATTTAGCAGTTCCTGTAATCTTTTTTCAAAGATCTTAGCTTTCTTGCATTGGGTTAGAACATGCTCCTTTATCTCACATGAGTTTATTACCCATCTTCTGAAGCCTACTTCTGACAGTTGATCAATCTCATTCTCTGTCCAGTTTTGTGCCCTTGCTGGAGAGGAGTTTCCATCATTTAGAGGAGAAGAGGCATGCTGGTTTTTGGAATTTTCAGCATTTTTAAACTGGTTTTTCCTCATCTTCATTGATTTATCTACCTTTGATCTTTGAGGCTGATGACCTTTGGATGGGGTTTTTGTGTGGATTTGTTGTTGTTGTTTTCTGTTTGTTAGTTTTTCTTCTAACAGCAGGCCCCTCTTCTGCAGGTCTACTGCAGTTTCCTGGAGGTCCACTGCAAACCCTGTTCACCTGGGTATCACCAGTGGAGGCTGCAGAACAGCAAAGATTGCTGCCTGCTCTTTCCTCTGGAAACGTCGTCCCAGAGGGGCACCCACCAGATGCCAGCCGGAACTCTCGTGTGAGGTTTCTGTCGACCCCTGTTGGGAAGTCTCTCCCAGTCAGGAGGCACCAGGGTCAGGGTCCCACTTAATGAGGCAGTCTGTCCCTTAGCAGAGCTGGTGCGCTGTGCTGGGAGAATCACCCTTGGCGGGATTATCTGCTCTCTTCAGAGCTGGCATGCAGGAAAGATTAAGTCCGCTGAAGCTGCACCCACAGCCACCCCTCCCCTCAGGTGCTCTCTCCCAAATAGATGAGAGTTTTATCTGTAAGCCCCTAACTGGGGCTGCTGCATTTTCTTCAGAGATGCCCTGCCCAGTGAGGAGGAATCTAGAGAAGCAGTCTGGTCACAGCCACTTTGCCACGCTATGGTAAATTCTGCCCAGTCCTAACTTCCCAGTCTCCTTAGCACTACAGGGGAAAACCACCTACTAAAGCCTCAGTAATGGTGATGGCACTCCCCACTCCAAGCTCAATCATCCCAGGTCAACTCCAGACTGCTGTGCTAACAGCGAGAATTTCAAGCCAGTGATTCTTAGCTTGCTGGGCTCCATGGGAGTGGGACCCACTGAGTGAGACTACTTGGCTCCCTGGCTTCAGCCCCATTTCCAGGGGAGTGAATGGTTCTCTCTCACTAGGATTCCAGGCACCACTGGGGTCTAAAAAAAAATCTCCTGCAGCTTGGTGCCTGCCCAAACAGCCACCCAAATTTGTGCTTGAAACCCAGGGTCCCAGTGGTACAGGCTCACAAGGGAATCTTCTGATCTGCAGATTGCAAAAACCATGGGAAAAGTGTAGTACCTGAGCTGGGTAGCACAGTCCCTCACAGCTTCCCTTGGCTGGGGAGGGAGGTCCCTGGCTCCTTGCACTTCCTGCGTGAAGTGATGCCCACCCTACTTTTGTTCGCTCTCCATGAGTTGCACCCATGGCTTATCCAGTCCCGGTGAGATTAACTGGGTACTTAAGTTGGAAATGCAGAAATCACCCACCTTCTACGTTGGTCTCACTGGAAGCTGCAGAGCGCAGCCATTTCTATTCAGCCATCTTGGCTCCTCTGCCCTCTATCCATTAAAAAAAAATAAAAAAATTGTGGCATTTGCTTTTGTAGTGAATAAAGAATAATGTCTTTTTTTTTTTTTTCCTGAAGCGATACCCTTTGAACTATATTTAGAAATGAAATCATGATGTCTACCTTACTTTTAATTCATTTATTTAATTTTTAAAATAATTTTATTTCAGATCTGGGGGTACATGTGCAGGTTTATGGGTACATTGCAAAATGCTGAGGGATGGGGTACAAGTGATCCCACCACTTGGGTAACGAGGATAGTACTCAACAGGTAGTTTATCAGCCCCTCTTCTCTCTGTCTTTCACAGCTCCGGTAGTCTCTAACGTGTATTTTCCCCATCTTTATGTCCATGTGTACCCAGTGTTTAATTCTCACTTACATGTGAGAACATGTGGCATTTGTTTTTTTTGTTCCTGCATTAATTTGCTTAGGATAATGTCCTCTAGCTGTATCCATGTTGCTATAAAGGACATGATTACATTATTTATATGGTTATATAGTATTCCATGGTGTATATGTACCAAATTTTCTTTATCAAATCCACCGTTGATAGGCACCTAGGTTGATTCCGTGTCTTTGCTATTATGAATAGTGCCGCAATGAACATATGAGTGGATGTGTCTTTTTGGTAGAGTGGTTTATTTTCCTTTGGATATATACTCAGTAATAAAATTGCTGGACCCAGTGGTAGTTCTGTTTTAGGTTCTTTGAGAAATCTCCAAACTGCTTTCCACAATGGTTGAAAGACTTTACATCCTTACCAACAGTGTATAAGCATTCCCTTTTCTTTGCAGCCTTGCCAGCATCTGTCTGTCTATCTTACTGGTGTGAGATAACATTTCACTGTAGTTTTGATTTGTATTTCTCTGATAATCAGTGATGTCAATCATTTTCTCATATGCTTGTTGGCTACTTACATGTCTTTGAGAAGTGTCTGTTCATGTCCTTTGCCCACTTTTTAATGGGGTTGTTTGTTAGTTGCTTGTAAATTTAACTTCCTTATAGATTCTGGGTATTTGATCTTCATCAGATCACACCTTATGAATATTTTCTCTCATTTTTAAGGTTGTCTGTATACTCTGTTGATAGCTTCTTTTGCTATGTAGAAGCTCTTTGGTATAATTATGTCTCATTTGTCAATATTTGTTTTTGTTCTAATTACTTTTCAGGACTTAGTCATGAATTCTTTGCCCAGGCTTATGTCCAGAATGGTATTTCCTAGAATTCTTGTAGAATCCATATGCTTTGAGGTCTTGTATTTAAATCTTCCCAATACTGGGAATTTTGTATATATTAAAGGTATGGGTCTGGTTTCATTTTGCCACATATGGCTAGCCAGCTATTCTAGCACCATTTATTGAACAGTGACTCATTACCCCATTGCTTGTTTTTGTCGACTTTGTTGAAGTTCAGGTGGTTTAAAGTGTGTGGCTTTATTTCTGGGTGCTCTAGTCTGTTCCATTCGTCTATGTGTCTGTTTTCGTACCAGTACCATGCTGTTTTGGTTTCTACAGCCTTATAGTTTGAAGATGAGTAATGCGATTCTCTGCCTTTGTTCTTTTGGCTTAGGCTTGCTTTGGCTATTTGGGCTCTTTTTTCATTCTATATGAAATCTAGAATAGTTTTTTTTTTCCTAATTCTGTGAATAGTGGCATTGATAATTTGATGGAAATAGCATTGAATTTGTAGATTGTTTTGGGCAGCATGGCCACTTAAATGATACTGATTCTTTCAATCCATGAGCATGAAATGTTTTCCCATTTGTTTGTGTCAACTATGATTTCTTTCTGCAGTGTTTTGTAGTTATCCTTGTAGAGATCTTTCACTTTCTTGTATAACTTTTAAATGAGAGCGTGCGTAAGAGTGTGTGTTTTACAGTGCACAAATGGAGAGGGAAGGTGGGGAGGTGAGCAAATGTGACAGAATACTAGTAAATTTAAGTGATAAATGAGTGTTCATTTACAACATATTTATAATTTTTATAACATTGAGGGAACTTGTGGTTTAAACAATACCTTAAAATGTAATGAGTAACCTTTAGATAGGAGAAAGTCTGTTGATATAATACACTATTATTACCAAGTGCCGTTGTTGGCATACTTTGTTCTGTTCAAAGTATCAGCATTGTGTACTTCTTATAATAATAAAATCTCCTGGACTCATTTTTCTTAAATGCCTTGACAACTGGAGACACGGAAGCTTCTTACTAGTTGTAGTAGTCCCAGAGTTGCCATAAATTTCAGCATTCAGTTTCCTCAGCCTAGATCCATACCTAACTGGAGTTGAAAGAAAAAATGTAATCATTTTTATATTTATGGGTAATCAAACCACAAATCAGAATCTTTTTCTTTTCAATTTTGCAATTAAATCTTTTGTGATTTAAATCTATTTAGGTTTGAGATTTATCTTCAAAGAAACCAACTCTGTAATAATTATATATTTTCAGTTTTTGAGAATTTACAGATTATTTTAAATTTAAGGTAAAACATATGATTGTTTTTAAAAATTAAAAAAAAAGGTCAGGCGCAGTGGCTCATGCCTGTAATCCCAGCACTTTGGAAGGCTGAGATGGGTGGATCACCTGAGGTCAGGAGTTCAAGACCAGCCTGACCAACATGGAGAAACCCCGTCTCTACTAGTAATACAAAGTTAGTCAGGTGTGGTGGTGTATGCCTGTAGTCCCAGCTACATGAAAGGCTGAGGCAGGAGAATCGCTTGAACCTGGGAAGCAGAGGTTGCAGTGAGCTGAGATCATGCCATTGCACTCCAGTCTGGGCAACAAGAGTGAAACCCCTTCACAAAAAATAAAAATAAAAATAGAATTTAAAAAGTCCTAAAATTAAAAGATTATTTAAAAATAATGCAAGTGCTCAGTGTAATTTTTAGATGAATATAAACAACAATAACTCAAGCAACTACTGAATAGAGTTCCAGTGACTACTAATAGTTTCAAAGATATATTAACTTTAAACCAGAAGAGAATGGGACCAGCTTTGGTTTTATCAAAGTCATCTAAACAACCCAACCATTGTTTATAAAGCTTTCTTGTGAGCCTTTGTGAAAGATATTGAGAAAGTACAATGTTCACTCTTCTAGTCATTTACAATCTAGCTGAAGAGGTAACAGTTATATTTATTAACATATAAAAGCAAACAACTAAAAATCTATGAAAAATGGAAGATTAAACTGACCATTAGATACTATGCTGTAGAACAATGTCATGGGAAAACACAATATACCAGGTTAAAAAAGTGTTCAATATAAGTGCAATTTAAAAAATGTATACAATGTTGTAATTTTGTTTTATAAAAGCAAGAAAAAAAGTATTAGTAGAAATAGAAAAAATTACCAAAAATACATTTACCAATTGTATAACTAGGGTTATCTTGGAGCAGTAGAATTTGTGATGATATTCTTTTTTATGGTTTTCAATATCAAATATTTTTGCAACATTTTAAAATTCAAAACACGTGTATTAGTCCATTCTTTCACTGCTATAAAGACATACCTGAGACTTGGTAATTTATTAAGAAAAAGAGGTTTAATTGGCTCATGGTTCTGTAGACTGTGTAGGCTTCTGCTTTTGGGGAAGCCTCAGGAAACCTACAATCATGGCAGCAGGTGAAAGGGAAGCAGACACATTCACATGGCCAGCAGAAGAGAGAGTGAGCAAAGGGGAAGGTGCCACACACTTTTAAACAACTAGATCTTGTAAGAACTCTATCATGAGACAGCAAGAGGGAAATCTGCCCCCATGATTCAATCACCTCCCACCAGGTCCCTCTTCCAACAACACTGGGAATTACAATTTGACATGATATTTGGGTGGGAACACAGAGCCAAACGATATCAACACATATTTTAAAGAAATAATTTTAACTTTTGCAGGTGGGTGGGACAAAATGGTTAATTAGAAGCAGCCGCAGTCCACAGCTCTCACAAAGAGGAATAAAAACAGTGAGTGAATTCTACACCTTCAACTGAGGAATCCAGGTTCTTACATTGGGACTGACTAGGTGGACAGCTTAACCCATGGAGAGCAAGGAAAAGCAAGGTGGCATGATGGCCCACCTGAGAGCAGCACGGAGCCAGGGGAGCCCACACCCCTAGCCAAAGGAGGCAGTGACTGTGCAACCCCACCTGGGAAAGAATGTTTTTCCCATGGATCTTTGCAATCCATAGATCAGGAGATCCTCTTGTGAGCCCATCCCACTAGGGCCTCAGGGGCAAAGCACAGAGCTGTGTGAAGTCTTGGTGAAGTGGTTGCTTGGACACACAGAGACCCAGGAGTTTTGCATACTCTGGCCCTGGGAATTCTGCAAGGTGGGAGATCCATTTGTGCATTCCTCTATCCAGGGAGCCAAGCAGTGTCATTATGCAGGCCCCACTCCATAGCACCTCACAAGTTAAGACCCACTGGCTTGGAATTCTAGCTGGCCAGTAACAGCAGGCTGGAGACTGCCTGAGGTTGATCTCTGC
Organism: Cacajao melanocephalus; assembly: GCA_963573385.1. Taxonomy (NCBI): domain Eukaryota; kingdom Metazoa; phylum Chordata; class Mammalia; order Primates; family Pitheciidae; genus Cacajao; species Cacajao melanocephalus. The sequence goes on along the minus strand of CAUYLG010003419.1, from coordinate 5,704 downwards.
AGTTCAAATTGGTGGTTCTTGCCTGTCAGCTGTAGGGAGTCCAAGCAGTCCAGACTGGAAGGAGTTCCCCACAATGCAGTACAGCTACTGAGCCAGATCGTGGCAAACAGCTTCCTTAATTGGGACCCCAACTTATCCCTCCTTACTAGGCAGTGCCTCCCTGTGGGAATTTTAGCAACTCCAGCAGAGTTAATATGGACAGAACTCTGATCTCTCCCTGCGACAAAGTCCCTGCAGGGGAGGGGCAGCAACTGTCTCTGTGGTTCAGCTGACTTAGTCTTTCCAGCCTGCATTCTGGAGAATCCGGGCGGTCTGGACAAGGGTGGATCCCCCCAGCACAGTACATCTGTTCTGCCAAGGGGCAGAACTGCTTTTTTAAGCAGGTCCCTGATCCCATTCCTCCTGACTGGGTGAGACCTCCCAATAGGGTTCTCCAGACACCTCCTACAGGAGTGTTCAGGGTGGCATTCGGTCATTGCCCTGCTGTGGTGGAGCTGCCAGAGGAAGGAGCAGACTCCCATCTTTGCTATTTCGTAGCTTTCACTGGTGCACACTTCTGGGTGTGGGAAGAACTGAGGCAACAATAGTCTGGAGTGGACCCCCAGCAAACCACAGCAACCCTATGGAAAAGTGGCCTGACTGTTAAAAGGGGGAACAACAACAACATCAACAAAAAGACACCTCATTACAACTCCATTCAAAGGTCAGCAACTTCAAATATCAAAACTAGGTAAGCCCACAAAGATGAGAAACAATCAAAGAAAAACCCCTGAAAACTACAAAAGTCAGTCTGCTTTTTCTCCAAATGACAATACCTCCAGCAAGGGCACAGAACTGGGCTGAGACTGAGATGGTTGAATTGGCAGGAGTACAATTCAGAAGGTGGATAATAACAAATTTCACTGAGCCAAAGGAGCATGTTCTAACCCAATGCAAAGAAGGTAAGAATCATAATAAAAGAATACAGGAGCTAATAATCAGAAAAGCCAGTTTAGAGAGGAACATAACTGATACGATGGAACTGAAAAACACAACATAAGAACATGACAATGTAATCACAAGTATCAATAGTAGAACAGGCCCAAGTGGAGGAAAGAATCTGAGCTTCAAGACTATCTTTCTGAAATAAGACAGGAAGACAAGAATAGAGAAAAATGGACCAAAGGAATGAAAAACACCTCCAAGAACTATGGGATTTTGTTAAAAGACCAAGCCTATGACTGATTGGGGTACCTAAGGAGATGGGAGAACAGAACTAAGTTGGAAAATGTATTTCAGGATATCATCCAGGAGAACTTTCCCAACCTAGCAAGATAGTCCAACATTCAAATTCAGGAACTTCAGAGAACTCCCATAGCGGATCCTCTCCATGAGAAAATTAACCCCAAGACACATAATCATCAGAATCTCCAAGGTTGAAATGAAAGAAAAAATGTTAAGGGCAGCCAGAGAGAAAGGCCAGGTCACCTACAAAGGGAAACCCATCAGACTAACAGCAGACCTCTCAGTAGAAACCCTACAAGCCAGAAGAGATTGGAGGCCAATAGTCAACATTCTTTAAAAAAAGAATTTTCAACCTGGAATTTCATATCTGGCCAAACTAAACTTCATAAGCAAAGGAGAAATAAGATCCTTTTCAGACAAACAAATGCTGAGGGAATTCATCACCACCAGGCCTGCCTTGCAAAAGCCCCTGAAAAAAAGCACTAAATATGGAAAAGAAAAACTCTTACCAGCCACTACAAAAACCCACTCAAGTACACAGACCAGTGACACTATGAAGCAATTACATGTCTACAAAATAACCGGCTAGTGTCATGATGACAGGATAAGATTTACACATAACAACATTAACCTGAAATATAAATGGACTAAATGCCCCATCTGAAAGATACAGAATGGCAAGCTGGACAGAGTTAAGACCCTTTAGTATGCTGTCTTCAAGAGACCCATCTTACATGCAAAGATACACATAGGCTCAAAATAAAGGGATGGAGGAAAATTTACCAGGGAAATGAAAAATAGAAAAGAGCAGGGGTCTTAGTTTCTGACAAAAGAGACTTTAAACCAACAAAGTCAAAAAAGACAAAGGCATTTACATAATGGTAAAGGGTTCAGTTCAACAAGAAGAGCTAACTACCCTGAGTATATATGCACCCAATCTAGAAGCATCCAGATTCATAAAGCAAGTTCTTAGAGACTGACAAAAAGACTTAGACTCCCACACAATAACAGTGGGAGGCTTTAACACTCCACTGACCATAGTAGACAGATCATTGAGACAGAAAATTGACAAGATAATCAGGACTTGAACTTGGCTTTGGATCAAGCCAACCTGATAGATATCTACAGTACTCTCCACCCCAAAACAAAAGAATATACATATTTTCATTGCCACATGTCACTTACTCTAAAACTGACACATAATCAGAAGTAAAATACTCCTCAGCAAATGAAAAAGAACAGAAATTATAACAGTCTCTCAGACCACAGTGCAATCAAATTAGAACTCAAGATTAAGAAAGTCACTGAAAACCACACAACTACATGGAAGTTGAACAATCTGCTCTTGAGTGAGTTCTGGGTAAATAATGAAATTGAGGCAGAAATCAAGTAGTACTCTGAAACTAATGAGAACAAAGAGACAACATACCAGAATCTCTGTGATGCAGTTAAGGCAGTATTAAGAAGGAAATTTATAGCACTACATGCCCACATCAAAAAGCTTGAAAGATGTGAAATCAACAACCTAACATCACAACTAAAAGAACTAAAGAACCAAGAGCAAACACCAAAGCTAGCAGAAGACAAGAAATAACCAAGATCAGAGCAACCCACACAAAAAGACAACCCTGTGCAAAAAGAACTGAAGGAGGCAGAAACATGAAAAACCCTTCAAAAAAATCAACAAATCCAAAAGCCATTTTTTTTGAAAAAATAAAATAGATGGCTAGCTAGACTAATAAGGAAGAGAGAAGAATCAAATAGACACAATCAGAAATGATAAGGATATATCACCACTGACCCCACAGAAATAAATAACCATCAGAAAAATACTATAAACACTTCTATGCAAATAAACTAGAAAGTCTAGAAGAAATGGATGCATTGCTGGACACATACACCCTCCCAAGACTGAACAAGGAAGAAATTGAATCCCTGAATAGACCAATAACAAGTTTTGAAATTGAGGCAGTAATAAATATCCTATCAACCAAAAACCCCAGAACCAGATGGATTTATAGCTGAATTCTATCAGAGGTACAAAGAAGAATTGGTACCATTTCTACTTAAACTATTCCAAACCATTGAAAAAAAGGGACTCCTTCCTAACTCATTTTATGAAGTCAGTATCATCCTGATACTAAAACCTGTCATAGATACTACGATAAAAGAAAACTTCAGGCCAATATCCCTGATGAACATCAATACAAAAATTCTCAATAAAATGCTGGCAAACCAAATTCAGCAGCACATCAAAAAACTTATCCACCATGATCAAGTTGGCTTCATCCCCAGGATGCAAGGCTGGTTCAACATATGCAAATCAATAAATGTGATTCATCACGTAAAGAGAACTACAGATAAAAACCAAATGATTATCTCAGTAGATACAGAAAAGGCTTTGAACAAAATTCAACATCCCATCATGTTAAAAACTCTCAATAAAGTAGGTGTTGCAGGAACACACCTCAAAATAATAGCCATACATGACAAACCCACAGCCAGTATTGTACTGAGTGGGCAAAAACTGGAAGCATTTCCCTTGAAATCCAGCACAAGAAAAGGATGCCCTTTCTTTCCACCCCTATTTAACAAAGCATTTGAAGTTCTGACCAGGGCAATCAGGCAAGAGAAAGATATGAAGTGTATTCAAATAGGATGAGAGGAAGTCAAATTATCTTTGTTCGTAGATGACATGATCCTGTATGTACAAAACCTCATTGTCTCAGTGAAAAGCTTCTTAAGTTGAAGCAACTTCAGCAAAGTCTCAGGATCCAAAATCAATGGGCAGAATTTGCTAGCATTCTTATACATCAACAATAGTTGAGAGCCAAATCAGGAATGAACTCCCATTCACAATTGCTACAAAGAAATGAAACTACCTAGGAATACAGCAAACAAAGGAAGTGAAGGAGCTCTTCAAGGAGAACTACCAACCACTGCTCAAGGACATAAGAGAAGACACAAGTGGAAAAAATATTCCATGCTCATGGGTAGGATGAATCAATATTGTGAAAATGGCCATACTGCCCAGAGTAGTTTATAGATTCAATGCTATTCCCATTAAACTACCACTACCATTCTTCACAAAATTAGAAAAAAACCATTTCATATGAAACCAAAAAAAAAGCCCATATAGCCAAGACAACCTTATTCAAAAAGAACAAAGCTGAAGGCATCATTCTACTTGACTTCAAATTACACTACAAGGCTATAGTAACCCAAACATCATGGTACTGGTACAAAAAAACAACACATAGACCAATGAAACAGAATAGAGAACTCAGAAATAAGACCACACACCTACAACTATGTGATTTTTTACAAACCTAATGAAAACAAGCAATAGGAGAAAGATTACCTATTTAATAAGTGATGCTGGAAGAAGTGGCTAGCCATATGCAGAAAATTGAATTGGGGCCCCTTCTTTACATGTTATACAAAATTAACTCAAAATGGATTAAAGACAAATATAAAACCCAAAACTATAAAAACCTTGGAAGAAAATCTAGACAATAACATTCAGGACATAGGCAGGGGTAAAGATTTCATGACAAAATGCCAAAAGCAATTGCAACTAAAGCAAAAATTGACAAATGGGATCTAATTAAACAAAACAGCTTCCGCACAGCAAAATAAACTATCATCAGAGTGAACAGACAAACTAAAGAATGAGAGAAAAATTTATCCCTCTGTCAATCTATCCCTCTGACAAGGAATCTAATATACAGAGTGTACAAGGAACTTAAACAAATTTACAAGCAAAAAGTAGCCCCATTAAAGTGGGTAAAGGACATAAACAGAACACTTCTCAAAAGAAAACATACCTGCAGCCAACAGACATATGAAAAAAAGGTCAACATCACTGATCATTAGAGAAATGAAAATCAAAATCACAATGAGATATGATTTTATGCCAGTCAGAATGGTGATTTTTTAAAAATTATAGGTTAAATTCTGGGGTACATGTGCAGAGTGTGCAGGTTTGTTATATAGGTATACACGTGCCATGGTGTTTTGCTGCATCCATCACCCCATCATCTACATTAGATATTTCCCCTAATGCTATCCCTCCCCTACCCCCTACCCTCAGCTACCCCTCCCTTATCTCCCCACCCCCAGACAGGCCCAATGTATGATATTCCTCTTCCTGTGTCCATGTGTTCTCATTGTTCAACACCCACTTAAGAGTGAGAACATGCACTGTTTGGTTTTCTGTTCTTGTGTCAGTTTGCTGAGAATGATAGTTTCCAGCTTTACCCATGTCTCTGCAAAGGACATGAATTCATCTTTTTTATGGCTTTATAGTACTCCATGGTGTATATATGCCACATTTTCTTTTCTTTTTTTTTTTTTTGAAAGAAAGAAAAAGAGAGGAAAGAAAGTGAGAGTGAAAGAAAGAAAAAAAAGAATGTAAGAGAGAAAGAAAGAGGAAGAGAAAGAGGGAGAGAGAACGAGATTCTTGTTCTATTGCCCAGGC